>CM045462.1:29260206-29444145 GCA_024666655.1 Dascyllus trimaculatus | reverse complement strand
AAATCAAACTCTGCAGAGCTCTGAAGGCTCCACCGCTGCTCCGGACGAACACCTCAGAGCTTTCATTTATTAAAAAAAGTAGAAATTCACACAAGAAAACCAGGAAACCAGACCACAACTGTAAACAACAGGGATGCACGATAATTATCTATCAAAGCGAATGTGGACCAATGATAAATTTAAAATGCAATAACAGAAATACTTTCATTTTCAGAATAACGCTGCATTTTATTGACTCATAAATGAATAACATATCTGCCAAACTGCATTTTCATTTTCCTCTTCAAGACTGCTCATTCTGTTGCTTAATTCAAATGAAAAAGAAAAGGACGTTTCAGATGTAATTTTCAAAAGACGCCCCAGCAAATAGTTCCCAAAACTCAATTTGAAATGTCAAATTTGAGAATTAAAATGCTTTTTCATTTCTAGGTTATGGCTGCATTATTTGACTCATAAATAAAGTTAATAATTAATCATCCAAGATTTTCATTTTCTTCTTTAGGTTGCAGATTTTCAGACAGAACTAAAAGGAAAAAGCAAAGAGGACATTGCTTTTTCGTTTTCAAATCCGCCCCGCAAAAAATGGTCCATAGCTCAGTTTGACTTCACAATCCCAGGCAGGAGAGTGACGTCAGCGGCCGCTCTGCTTCTTCTGACCGTGCAGCGCATCTGATAGGCTAGGAGGCGGTGGGGGTCCGTGTAAGTCGTGGCCATTCGTTTTGGTTTTGGCTCCGTGACCCGTCTAACTTCTGAAGAGGAGATAGCGATTTAGCACTAGCTCCGCCGCTAGCGCTAAATCCCTACTTTGCTTTCTAGCAAAGATAAAGTAGCAAAAAACCTCCAAACCTCCCCAAAAACATCCCGAAAAGCAGCCGAACGCTAGCGATTTAGCGCTAGCGGCGGAGCTAGCAGCACCACAAGGTCCCTCCAAAGGGACAAATAAACCCCAGGCTGGTGAAAAGTCCACTGTGAAATAGTGAACAATGTGTGCCAAGCAACGTTTGGACCCCACAGTGGGTCTTCATCAGGCCACGGCACACAGCAAGGTCTGCTAACAGTGAGCTAACACTGGAGCTTCAGATACCAGATCCTTCCTCATCAGAAGTCAGACGGGTCACGGAGCCAAAACCAACAGGAAGTAGAGGAATAAGTTTTCCACAGGTGTATTTTAATTTTAATTTCCATTTACAAACACATCTAATTAAATCAGATAACAGATAATGGATAATGAATTAGGGCCGTTTTCCGTTTTTCATTTTGTATTATCACTGAAAAAAAACTGGAAACGGTTTATTTTTCATTTTTATTTTGAAATCTCAAAATAAGGAAACGAATGGCCGCGACATACACGGACCCGGTGGGCGTACAGGCCACCTGCCTGGAGACTCTTTCACCAGACCACCAGTCTCAGCCACACAAGCTGCACAGATTCTTCCAGCAGCCATCCTTCACTCCTGCTGGCTCCAGATCTGTTTCCTGCCAGTCTTCCTGAGTCGACGTTACCAGACCGCCCTGCAGCGGTGCACACTCGCCGCTACGATTCTGCCCCACGCCTGACGCTGACCAGCTCCGGCTCCGATCGCCAGACCCCGGAATCCTGCCCCCTTTACATCGGCGACACGCTGCCCGATCCTGCCGCAGCCGGCCTCCACACTTGCTGGCTCCCGACGTCCTGTCCTGTCCCGGCGACACCACTCGCCACCGCCGGTCCAGCCTCTCTCGCCACCGTTTTGACGATGTGAACTCCGTTTGTTTCGATGTACTTTATTAAATCAAACTGACGTGATGCTAATGTTGTTTGGTTGTAGTACTTGGACCCCCCCTACTCCTTCATGCTCTCCCCTGCCCGACACCGTGGCACAAACCCAATCGGTTGACATTATCGATTATCGTCTGCAAGAAGTATAAAATTATCGATTATCGGTTGCATCCCCAGTAAATAACCTTCTATAATGTCTTTAAACCATCAAATGTTATCTTTTTCTCGTTATCTGAAATAAATGTTCTGCATATAAAGGATTGAAAATGTTAAATATGTTTTAAAAGCTGTTAATTTACAGATGTTCCCGGTTTAGTTTAGTTAATATCTGGTAAAATCTAAGAAATAAAGTATTAATTTACATGTTGACTGTAAAAAAACAGGTAAAATAAAGTCCATGTCAATAATCTGTATATTTGCTAATAGTAATTTCCCGTCTTTAAACAAGCAAATATCATCATTGTTTCACAGGTTTTTGGCGTAATTTGAAATAAAAGTTTTGCATTTTAAGGTTTCATTAAGATAATAAGTAAAATTTTAAAAAGGTGTTAATTTACATGTTTGTAAAAAAGAAATTCACAAACAGGCAAAAATTATACATAGCGTCCATTTTTAAATCAGCAAAAGACTTTTTAACAGGTATTTGCTGTCATGTTATAAATATTATATATCAAATAATTAATTATGAATCTGTTATTTTACAGATTTACCCAGTTTTGTTAAATAAAGTATTAATTTACATGTTGATTTCTTTGACAGAGTCTTTGCTGTTTTTAAATCAGCAAAAATTATCTTATTATTATTATTATTATCTTGTTATTTGAAAGACAAGTTATATGCATATAACTTGTCTTATATGCAAGTTATATGCATATAACTTGCATATAAGTTATATGCAAGTTAAAGATAACGTTAAAGATTCGTTAAAGATCTTTAACGTTATCTTTAACGAATCTTTAAAGATAACGTTAAAGATTCGTTATCTTTAACGAATTAAGGTTTCGTTAAAGATAAAAAAAATTAGGTATTAATTTACATGTGGAGTGTTTTATTTTTTTTTTTACAGATATATGTTATTATGCATATTATACAGTATGTAATTATGTCTGTAATAAATACATTTTTAAACTATTATTTTACAGATTGACCAGTTTTGTTTAGTTATAGATAATATCTAGTAAAAACAACAAAATAAAGAATTAATTTACATGTTGATTATAAAAAAGGCCGGAACTCTAAATGATGTCGACATCAATAATCTGTATATTTACAAATAGTAATATCTCCTTTTATAACACCTTTACTGTCCTTAAACCAGCAGATATTATCTTTATTTTACTGATATTTGACACCATTTGAAAGAGAGGTTGTGCAAACTAAGGGCTTAAATGCTGCTAGTTTACAGATTAACCCTGTTTTGTTAAATTACAGTTAATATCTAGTGAAGACATAAAGACAAAGTATGAATTTACATGTTCTTTTACAACATTTGACTGTACAATTACAGTTTACTGAATTTAAATCTGCTATAAATATCATAATTTCAGAGATATGTCAGTTTGTACAGCCGTCTGAATGTTATTTCACTGTTTATTTAATCCTTGCTGTCATTTATTTACTTTTTAATGGATTATTTATTATATTGCTGCTGTAAAAACTTCTTTTACATGTAGTATTTATCTCCACTGTTGTCTATTTAAACAAACATGACGTCTACAGGCCACTTCTCCTCTTAAATATAAGTATAAAAGATGATAAATCCCCCTCCTTGACTGAACTACTTAAAGCACTAAAGTTAGATTTATTGCTGGTTTTCATTTACTGTTGTTGCTTTCAGGCATATCACAGCGGTTGTCATGGAGACGCCTGTGTTGACATCAAGCTGAGCAGCTGTTATGACCTCATCCACAACACTCGGTTCATCCACTGAACTCCTCGACTGAACCTCTTCATGAACACGTCGACTGGAGTATCTGAGTTTGTACCTGACACTCCTGTTTGACAGCTACAGTCATGTAACGGCTGCTTTAACACAGAAATATTTAATTATAAAGATAAAACAGCTCAGATACCAGTGCCCTCAGCGATTTAAAGTGCTGCTCTCACATTAATACATCAACAATAATAACCCAATAATTAATTAAAACAGTTGAATAATAACTAACACTCAAAAACTCAAAGAACACTGACAACAACAGCAGATATCTGTTAAATATTTACATTTTTGTTGATTTAAATACAGTAAATTGTAGATTTTTGCATGTTTTTCTTGATATTTAAAATGTAAATTAACACTTTTTTCTGTGATTTTATTTGTAAAAAATATTTACATTTTTTCAGTTCTTAATATAATTTTTTCTCAAATAAAGGCAAACATCTGTAATTTTTTTGCTAATTTAAAAACAATAAAAATTACTGTAATTTTACAGTAAAACATTGTAAAAGAGCAAATTACATTTTATAAAACACAGACTTCTAATGTGGACGTTGTTTACAGTTTGGGTCTCTTTATTTACAGTTCATTTGTAAATTATTGGTTTTCTGTACTAGTTGTTTTCTATAATTTAACAACGCAGGTAAATCTGTAAAATAAGAGTTTAAATATATATACATTTTCCTTAATATGATTTTTTCCCTCAAATAACAGAAAATATCTGTTAAAAAAAGGTGTTTTTAAATGTAGTTTTTTTTTTTTTAAAAAAGGTGTCATTTCATGGTCATTTATAATAATAAGGATTTCTGATGTTGATGTTGTTCTTACAGTAAACCTGTAAATTAATATTTTTATATATTATTATGAGTTGGTATCTGTAATTTAACAAAACGGGGACAATCTGTAAAACAACAGCAAGTTTAAAAAAATATTTATCATTTTTCAGTCCTAAATATACATTTTTTTATTTCAGATATCTGTAAAAAAAATTGTGGTTTAAATAACGTAAAGAATTTTGTAATTTCATGGTAAAATTTTTTTTAAAAAACATATTTCCATTAACAAAAATGGCTTTTAGTGTGAACATTATTTACATGTTTTCCTTCTTTTTTACAGTTGTTCTGTGAATTCATAAACAATAAATAACAATAATAATAATAATAATACTAATAATACATTTCTGCATTTTTAATAGTTATCTGTAAATTTAACAAAAGAGGGAAAATCTGTAAAACGACAGAAAATTAAAATAAACATTTACCATTTTTCAGTCCTAAATATAATTTGTAATAATTAATTTAAATATAATCTATAAAAAAATAGAATATAATTATAGTAAGTAATTTTGTTATTTCATGGTCAAACATTGCAAAAAAAAAAAACATATTTCCATTTTTTTATGGTTGATCTGTGAATCCATAAATTACAATAAATAATAATAATCAATTATAATAATTAATAAATAAATACTAAGACATTTTTGTATTTTTACTACTTATTATCTGTCATCGAACAAAGCAGGAAAAAAATGTAAAATAACAGAAAATTTCTCCCTCAAAAAATTACAGTTATGTGTTTGTTCTGTCAGAATAAAGCAGTAAAGCTTCACGTCAAGTCCAAATTATTACCTGTAAATTTAACAAAACATGGGAAATCTGTAAAATAAGTGTTTATAAAGATATTTACCATGTTTTTTCAGTTCTTAATATAGATTTTCCTTCCAAATAGTGTCAAATATCTGTAAAATACTAATAATTTGCTGATTCAAATCCAGTAAAAGTAGTGGAATTTTACAGTCAAACACTGTGAAAGGATAATTAACCTGTAGACTAATGTGTTTTTTCTGTATTTCTACGAGTTATTATTCAAGTAATTTAACAAAACGGGAAATCTGTGAAACTTAAAGTTAAAAGTGGTTTTAAAACTTCCATTTACAATAGTTTCTGATAAATTCTGAGTATTTTTGTCCCAGTAAAGCAGTTTAAATCAGACTGACTGCACTTTTAAATTCCTGCTGACATGTCAGTAACGCGTCAGAATGCATCACTACATTCTCTTGTTAATACCTCCTTGTACTTGTGTCCTTCCAGAGCAGTTTGACTACTTCTACTTCAGGGTATGAGTACTAGCTCCAGATGTTGCCTCTGACAGGGCTCCACATGTACGTACAGAGCAGTATGGATGCATTATTAGCAGAGAGGATGCAGGCGTGGACCCTCCGTGGATTTACACCCACATCACGCCAACGTCAGCCCTTCAGACGAGGCTCCTCTCGGCCTCCTAAATCAGCTTCGCGCCCACAGAGGAGGACTCGGGGTGGAAGTGCTCATTGTTTTGCCTCCACACTTTGATGTGCAGGGGTCAGGCGGCGGCTCCCTCAGCAGAATGTCTTGGGTGTCGGGAACATCTGGAGCGGAGCGTTAAGCGGCGCTCGGCTTGGCAGGCGGCTGGTATTGGCGCTGGCAGACCTTCCTACCGGCGGCCTTTCATCTCCGTTGGAACATGTGGACTCGGCCCTGGGAGGAGTCGGAGGGCTCGCCGCCAGCAGAGAGGCCGAGGCGTGGTCCCTGAAGAGGAGGAATCCAGAACCCCTGCTGTCCTCAGGAGCTCCATGCTGCACTAATGCTTCAATCACCTCCTAATATCACTAAACCTCAACCTGTGACGAGACACTGGAACCTGAATTATGTTGTTTAAAGGTCTGATTGTTCAGTCTGTCATTATACCACCACCTCTCTTCACAGCCGTTGATTCTAATAAACTGAAAAACAATATTAAATCCACGCCCTCCTGAGAGCCCACCTCAGCCACAGGTGCCACAGCATCAATGTGAATTCACAACACCTGACCTCCATGTACCTCCACGTAGCAGCGTCATGCTAACTGTGCTAAAGCTTCGTCACACAGATCTCCAGATGCAGCAGCACCAGTGTTCCCAGTTTATGGTTGAAGTGACTCAAGGAAAACTTCTTGTCAGTGATTTTAACACAACAAAGCCGTGCAAAACTCAATAAAAATGCCCCTAACACAGCTAGCAGCCCATGCTACAAGCAAGTTAACGTCCGTGTTAGCTTATTTTATATTACAAGCTAACGTGGACGTTAACATCTTCTAAGCATAGGTTAGCTTGAATGTGACACTAATATATAAGTTAATGTGATGTAAGCTAACGCTATCTAAACAAACTAGCTAACATTGACATTCATGTTGTTTGAGCTAATTTTAGCTTCTGAAACAAACTAACAGGAATGTTAACTTCTATTGAGCTAATGTTAGCGACTTTTAAGCTAGCGTTAGCTTCAGCATGAAACTAATATATAGGTGACTTCTTTTAAGCCAACATTTGCTTCAGATATAAGATAACATTGACGTTAACGTCTTTTAAGCTAATGCTCGTGTCAGGTACACGTCAGCATGGATATTACCTTATTTTAAACTAACATTAACTTCAAAAAAGTTAACATGGACGTTAGCATCTTTAAGCTAGTGTTAGCTTCAAAACGAGGCTAACATATAAGTTAACTCATTTTAAGCTAACATTCGCTACAGATACAAGCTATATTTGATGTTTACGCCTTTTAAGCTAATGTTAGCTTCAGAAACACGTCAACATGGAATTAACTTCTTTTAAACTATCGTTAGCTTTGGGAGGAGGCTAACGTGGACTTATTTTAACCGGACATTATCCAAACCAACGTCCACATTAGCTTGTGATTTAAAACAAGCTAACATTAGCTTCTTTCATACAGCCACCTGTATGTTAGCCCGCTAGCTGGCTAGCTAAGATTGGTTCATGTGATATATAATAAAACGCATCACAGTGGGACATGATAGAAAAGTGACCAGCTGCGTGTTGTTCTGAAAAATATTTAGCGTCATGCTAACTGTGCTAAAGCTCCATCACACAGATCTCCAGATGCAGCAGCAACAGTGTTCACCGTTGAAGTGACTCAAGGAAAACTTCTTCTCAGTGACTTTAACACATCGAAGCCGTGCTGCTCCAACAATCCTTCAGCCACGAGCGCCTAGAGAGCCCATGTTCTGCACCAGCTATCGACTGATTATTGGTGATCAAGGAAGGCTGGCAACCGATATTTGGAACCGATATAGATTAGATATGATGCTTTAACAGCAGAGAACATCACAAACATCCGCCTGCTGCCTCAAAATTCACATGCTGAAGACATTTATCACAAAATCAAACTCTTAACTTTAGCTTCCACTAAAACCAAACCAGAGTCAATTATTCCAGCTGAACCATGAATAACTCCAGAATTAATACTAACTGGTTGATTTCTGCCCTTAAAATCCACTCAGTCGCCCTGAAAACTGCTTGTCAGCTCACGTTTCTGAGAAAATCAGAAGTAAATTCATCTAAAAAGGCCACAAGGTTTATTTAGAGCTGCTACAGCGACATAAATCAGAACATCTTTACAGGATTTTACTGGTTACGATGTGGAATTTCACAAAACAGAGAAAAGAGTCTCAAGTAACAGCTGAAAAAGTATTTACCATTTTAAATCCCTCATCATATCGCAGTTCACTTTTCATGGTCTCACTGTATCGCAGATGTTTAAATTGTACAGAAAATACGTAGCGTGCAGCAGATGAGTCGTTTAAAAACAAATAAATTAAAAAACTTAAGGTTTATATTTTTTAAATTCTACTTTAAAAGCTATTTTTTTGGCTCCTTGTTTTTACAGTCAACATGTAAATTAATACCGTTTTCTGTTATTTTACTCGACGTCATCTGTAATTTATTAAAACGTGGAAAAGCTGCAACACGACTGCTTAAAAGAATTATTTGGCCTTTTTTAATAGCTATAATTTTTCCTTTCAAATAAAGGCACAAACCTGTATCATAATATTTTTTCTGATTTAATTACAGTTTAAAAGAACAAATTAACATTTATAAAAAATGCAGATTTTTAATGCGGACATTATTTATTTTGTTGTTGTTGTTGTTTTGGTTTGTGATTTTTATTATTATATTATTTAGATTATTATTATTATTATTTCTGTGATTTTTGTTACTATCATTTGTTATTTAACAAAACAAGAAAAATCTGCAAAATATTTATTATTTTTTTGTTTTGGCCTTTTTTGTTGCTGCTTTTTGTTTGTGTGCTTTTTATTATTATTATTATATTTAGATTATTATTATTATTATTTCTGTGATTTTAGTTACATGTATCATCTGTTATTTAACAAAACAGGAAAAATCTGCAAAATATTTTTTATTTTTTTAGATCTTAATATACATCATTTGTCTTTTAAATAACAGACTGTAAATAAACACATTAACATTTTTTTTTAAACCCCAGATTTTTGATGCAAATGTTTGTTTGTTTTTTACAGTTTGGGCCTATTTTGGATTTTTTTTTTTTGTTTGTTTTGTTGTTTTTTTAAACTTTTTTTTCTGTGATTTTACTAAATATTATCTGTAATTTTCCAAAACAAGATAAATCTGTACAATAAAAGTCAACTGTTCACAGTGCATCAGACGCATGAACTGAATCTTATCTTTGCATAAGGTTGATGATAGAATCTTGCGTCAATTCGTCTCCATTCAACCAAAGTTCTCCAAATACGTCTTCAGTGTGTTTTGATCTGAGAACCAGAGTAACGTCAGCTGAAGAACATGCTGGTGGTTTTTCATCGTCGCTGTGATCCGGTGGAAACAGGTGTGTGTGGAGGCAGGAGGAGGTTCAGGGAAAGTCACTGAGCTCCATTATATCTGGGTCATTGTGTCTGAAAGCTGAGCGGCACCACAGCAGCAGGTCGGGGAATAGCTGGGATTTCACTGTGGAACACCGAACGCTCGACAAACTGCAGCCACTACAGCGATGTGACGACTGAGGTCCAGCTGTGGTTGTTATTAACTCTTCATTTCAGGACCCAGTACCTTCATTTCACCCTAATACAGAGCCAGATTAATAACTAGTATTATTTAATTTATATACTGTAATTAAAATGCTTAATGCTCTAGTTGTATTCTAAGTTCCAGCACAGTTTGGCACCTTATCTCTTCTACTACCATGATCTGCTCATTAGTTTCCTTAGTTTTCTTGAATGCAACATGTGTGAGCTCCTGGAGACCTTGAACTTCCCCAAAAGGATGAATAAAGTATCTATTTATTTATCCATCCATCATCCATCATCTATCATCATCCATCCATCCATCATCCATCCATCATCCATCCATCTTTCCATCATCCATCCATCATCCATCCATCATCTATCCATCCATCCATCATCTATCCATTCATCCATCTATCCATCCATCCATCATCCATCCATCCATCTATCCATCCATCCATCATCTATCATCCATCCATCCATCATCCATCCATCCATCCATCATCCATCCATCAATCCATCATCATCCATCCATCCATCATCCATCCATCATCTATCATCCATCCATCCATCCATCATCCATCCACCTATCCATCCATCCATCTATCATCATCCATCTATCCATCCATCCATCTATCCATCTATCCATCCATCCATCTATCCATCCATCCATCCATCCATCTATCATCATCCATCTATCCATCCATCCATTCATTCATCCAACATCATCCATCTATCTATCATCCATCCATCCATCCATCATCCATCCATCAATCCATCATCATCCATCCATCCATCATCCATCCATCCATCATCCATCCATCCATCTATCCATCCATCCATCATCTATCATCCATCCATCCATCATCCATCCATCCATCCATCATCCATCCATCATCCATCCATCCATCCATCATCTATCCATTCATCCATCTATCATCCATCCATCCATTCATCCATCTATCATCCATCCATCCATCATCCATCTATCATCCATCCATCCATCCATCCATCATCTATCCATCCATCCATCATCATCCATCCATCATCATCCATCCAACATCATCCATCCATCCATCATCCATCCATCCATCCATCTATCCATCCATCCTCATCATCATCTATCCATCCATCCATCCATCTATCTATCTATCCATCCATCCATCATCCATCCATCATCCATCCATCCATCCATCATCCATCTATATATCCATCCATCCATCTATCTATCTATCCATCATCCATCTATCTATCCATCCATCTATCATCATCCATCCATCATCCATCCATCCATCTATCTATCTATCCATCCATCCATCCATCATCCATCTATCTATCTATCCATCCATCCATCCATCATCATCTATCTATCCATCCATCCATCATCTATCCATCCATCCATCATCATCCATCTATCCATCCATCCATCCATCATCCATCCATCATCCATCCATCTATCTATCTATCCATCCATCCATCATCATCTATCTATCCATCCATCCATCCATCATCTATCCATCCATCCATCATCATCCATCCATCCATCCATCCATCCATCATCCATCCATCATCCATCCATCCATCTATCCATCTATCTATCTATCCATCCATCCATCCATCATCATCTATCTATCTATCCATCCATCATCCATCCATCATCCATCTATCTATCTATCCATCCATCATCCATCCATCATCCATCTATCTATCTATCCATCCATCCATCCATCATCATCTATCATCTATCCATCCATCCATCCATCCATCATCATCCATCTATCCATCCATCCATCCATCATCCATCCATCATCCATCTATCTATCTATCCATCCATCATCCATCCATCATCCATCTATCTATCCATCCATCCATCCATCATCATCCATCTATCCATCCATCCATCCATCATCCATCCATCATCCATCCATCATCCATCCATCCATCCATCTATCCATCTATCTATCTATCCATCCATCCATCATCATCTATCTATCCATCCATCCATCATCTATCCATCCATCCATCATCATCCATCCATCCATCCTTCCATCTATCCATCCATCCATTCATCATCCATCCATCATCCATCCATCATCCATCCATCCATCTATCATCTATCTATCTATCCATCCATCCATCTATCATCATCCATCTATCTATCCATCCATCCATCATCTATCCATCCATCCATCATCATCCATCCATCCATCTATCCATCCATCCATCTATCATCATCCATCTATCCATCCATCCATCTATCCATCTATCCATCCATCCATCTATCCATCCATCCATCCATCCATCTATCATCATCCATCTATCCATCCATCCATTCATTCATCCAACATCATCCATCTATCTATCATCCATCTATCCATCCTTCATCCATCCATCCATCCATCATCTATCCATCCATCCATCTCTGTAATTCTAATTGTACTCAGATTTTATGTCTTTAAACCAGAGAAAATGTTGAGTTTTAACTGTTAATGCTTTTGTCGTTTTACTGTTTACTAACTTGCAGCATTTGCTTTTGTATTTTTTAACCCTTCTGCAGAAACTCTCCTCATGCTATTGTTTACTGTTCTCCACAAAAAGCCAAACTCCTTGCATATTAAAACCTAATAAACCCAATAAAACTGATTCTGGTGGGCAAAGAGTAAAACATTAAACTAATTTACGGCATTTGTTTGGAATTTATTGAGATGTTTTTTACTCTGAAGAAAAATATTTACACAGAAAGTCAGGTTTGTTACATATAAAACCCTGGAAACCTGAGTCTGTGTTTCTGAGGCTGCAGTTTCAAGATGGAAACACACAGTCATGGTTTTGACTGCTTATTTTACCCATTATGTGTCCTCTAGCACATAAAAAACACCATATAAACATGTTAACAAGGTAAAAAAAACACTTAATTTTCACTTGAGGGGGGTTTTAAATGCACTGAATGAGCCCTTGAACCTTAAATTCAAAGTGCTTTGGAAGACAAATCGATAAAATGCGACAATAAGCTGCATAATTTGTTTGTTTTTATATGCAGCATCCACAAGGTTTGTTATTTAACCATCCAGGCGACCTACCTGAACCACCTGATGAACCACCGATACCGACGCCTCCATCCATCAACCTTCAGATTATCCACCACAGTGATTCGCCCGTCTGAATGCAAAGGATGAGAGAGTTTCGGTTAAACATGAAGCAGACAGACGCTGCGTCGCCACGGAGACCAGCCTGTGTTGGTGGTTTAGACGATCCAAGAGGTCGAGCATCAAATGGACCAAGAATCCACCGGTTAGCGCTGTACAAGACAGCGAGTCGTCCTGACGACAAACTTAACCAGACAGATGATTAATGATTCCTCTGTTACCCACCAACTTGAAAACAGGTTTGTTTTGAGGGCGACCGCTAAAATATTAAGAAGCGAGGCGAAGTTTCAGGCACCATAAGATCATCTACAAATCCATTATGCAAGTGACTGCAGTTAATTCATCAGTGATACATGCAATAAATGTCACACGGTGAGCACAAATCATGTTTGCCACTGGAGTGACTGCAGGTCATTGATTTGAATGTTCATATATGAATAGATAAAGTACAGTGTTGTGCAAAAGTGCATCGATTCCATAACATATCTTTATAAATGTCATTGTCCACAATATCTACAGTGTTCTTCTCTTCACTCTCTGGTCTGGAGCTCCATGGTTGTGCTTCATCAGTTAAAAACACCATCTTCCATTCAAAATTGCTTGGACATGGTAGACATTACATGTATTACTTCAAATTAGAACGTCAACATCCATGTCCCACGTTAAAAACACATTAAGACACGTGAACACTTCAGGATGACCAGCTGAATTTCCATAGACGTGATGCTGCCAACGACTCTGGTGAAACCCAGGAAATAGACTGTAGCTGGCTTCATCTATATTTGGATGTCTGTATTAGAGTCCAGGAACAATTCCAAAATGTCATTTTCTATTTCATGAACATGTTTTCTAGCTTTAACATCCCGTATTTCACAGCAGTTATTACAAGTAGTGAAGCTTTTAGCGTCCTGCAGAAAAACTCTTTAACATCATGTTACACTACAGTTCCAACTAGAAAACAGAACTACTTTACATGAAATTAATATTGTAGAAATGGTTTCTTGTTAATTATATGATCATATTTTACCTGCCAGTTGTCTGAATCCAGTTCTGCCTCCACCAGCTCTTTCTCTCTGTACAAGTATCCTCCTTTTCTAAGCTAATGTCTGCTGTAAACAACACAAATTAACATTAAAACAATAAAGAAACGTTACATAAAAACATGAAAATATTTTAACCAGTTAAAACAACACAAGTTGTCACCTCATACTAAAACAATATGACTTACACAACCTGCATCTGCTTGTTGGTTGAAAATTCATCACAAACTGAATGAAAAATGTCCCCGAACACAGCTAGCAGCCCAGGCTACAAGCAAGCTAACGTCCGTGTTAGCTTGTTTTATATTACAAGCTAACGTGGACATTAATTTCCTCTAAGCATAGGTTCGCTTGAATGTGACGCTAATATATAAGTTACTGTGATGTAAGCTAACGCTCTCTAAAGAAACTAGCTAACATTGACATCCATGTCGTTTGAGCTAATATTAGCTTCTGAAACAAACTAACAGGAACGTTAACTTCTATTAAGCTAACGTTACCGTCTTTTAAGCTAGCGTTAGCTTCAGCACAAAGCTAATATATAGGTGACTTCTTTTAAGCTAATATTTACTTCGGATATAAGCTAACACTGACGTTAACGTCTTTTAAGCTAACGTTAGCGTCAGGTACACGCCAGCATGGATGTTACCTCAATTTAAACTAACGTCAGCTTCAAAAAAGTTAACATGGACGTTGGCGTCTTTTAAGCTAGTGTTAGCTTCAAGACGAAGCTAACATATAAGTGAAATCATTTTAAGCTAACATTCGCTTCAGATACAAGCTATATTTGATGTTTACGCCTTTTAAGCTAATGTTCGCTTCAAAAACACGCCAACATGGATGTTAACTTCTTTTAAACTATCGTTAGCTTCGGGAGGAGGCTAACGTGGACTTATTTTAACCGGACATTATCCAAACCAACGTCCACATTAGCTTGTGATTTAAAACAAGCTAACATTAGCTTCTTTCATATAGCGGCCTGTTTGTTAGCCCGCTAGCTGGCTAGCTAAGATTGGTTCATGTGATATATAATAAAACGCGCAACAACGAGCCACGATAGAAACGCAACCAGCTGCGTGTTGTTCTGAAGAATATTTGGAGATTTTAATTCACAGGGAATCATTAAATATTTCCACAACTTCTACAGACTCACCTGGAGATTCATACAGGTAACAATGTCAGGTGTGGAGGATACAAGGCCTCATGACAGAGGGAACACTTTGACCTACCTTTATTTAAAATTAAATAATAAATTATTTTATAAAACTACAAAAACTTGAATTTGGTATTGATTTAATTTGCTCTAACTTTGTGCTAAACCTAATTCTGCAGCCACAACACACACACAAATATAACTTTTATTAATATTAATATTATTTTTCCTCAGAGGAGCAGCTCAGCCAGAGAGGGCAAATGAACTGTCTCCATAGACTGTATGTAAAATATACGCCTACATAATGTTTGTTTAAAATCTATGGCTTTTGCTCAAAAAACTGTAGTCCAGCTTTTATATGTATATGTTATTTTGGCCGCTGAAATAAGATATATATATATAAAAACAGATCCTACATGGTTTGTATTTGAGCTTCAGCCCTGAAAAATATATTAATACAAGAACAAAGTCTGTGGATTCTGACAACCAACTCTGGAAGTCATAAAATTTTAATTCTCGTCATGTCAGTTAAAAGAGTTGAAGAAAACAGCATTACAAGCTCTGTTTTGGATATTTATGTGGCACGAGGACCTCAAGGTGCTCAGAAATGATAATAGTAATGTAAATATTCATAATCCTGGTTAATTATCTGCTGATGAATATCACGGTGTGTGATTTAAGGCTCCAGAGCAGCGACCAAACAGAGCCTATGGTGAGGTTATAATGTGAGTAATACAGCTGGTGTGTTTGACTGTGACATTCAGCAGTGAAGTAATGGGATCTAATGTCCAGATATGACCCGGAGATCAGTTTATTTCCTGCACTGATGAGCAGCACCATCACGGTTCTCCTCCTCCTCCATTGTGTTTCCCTCCAACTAGGTCAGGCGCTGCTGAATGTGACCTCCACGCTCTCCGTCCAGGATTCCTCGAGCTCCTTTCATTCCTCCGCAGCAACTGGCGGGTTAATGAACACAGAGCGACCCGCCGAGCATCGCGGACCTCCAGAGCAGCTGCTGCAGGTTTTCATGCTCGGCGAGCTCCTGTTAATCATTTCCCACGGCGACGCCGACCCGGCCACGCCAAGGACACACCTCATTGGCTCGGCGCTAAAAGGAGCGGGAGGTAGGGGACGGCTGATTGGCTGCTCAGAGACCACACAGGACTTTACAGCTACATCAATAAATAAACAATAGAATCACATTTAGAACAGGAAGTGAATTAAGAAGTTCTAGAATAAAAACGTAAGCTGTGAAGATCGAGAACAAGTGAAGTTCTACATTGTAAAGTGAGGTTCTAGAAAGAAAAATGAAGTTCTAGATTAGACACCTAAGTATACAATAAAAACTAAAGTTTTAGAAAAGGAAATGAAGTTCTAGGACAAAAGTTGAAGCTCTAGAATGAAAAGTGAAACGAAACTCTCAAATGTAAACTGAAGTTCTGGAGCAGGAAGTGGAGTTCCACAGTGAACATGTATGTTTGAACAGTTTTCAAATGCAAACTGAACTTCTAGCTTTGAAAGTGACGTTCTCGAATGAAATTTAAGGTTCTTGAGTAGAAATTAAAGTTCTAGAGGAGGAACTGAAGTTGTAGAATCAATCTTGACGTTCTACAGTGGAAGCTGAGGTTCTAAAATATAAACTGGAGTCCTAAAGGGGATCGTAAAATTTGAAACGCTAGAACGGATAGTGAAGATCTCGAATGCAAACTGAGGTCCTAGAACAGGAAGTAAGGTTCCACATTTCAAAGTGAGGTTCTAGAATAAAAATGAAGTTCTAGAAACTTCCGTTTTACAATAAAAACTAAAGTTTTAGAATAGAAAAGGAACTTCCAGGACAACAATTAAAGTTCTAGAGGAGGAACTGAAGTCGTAGAACCAATCTTGACGTTCTGCGCTGGAAGCTGAGGTTCTAAAATACAAACTGGAGTCATAAAGTGGATCATAAAATTTGAAACGGTAGAACGGAAAGTGAAGCTCTCGAATGCAAACTGAGGATCTAGAACAGGAAGTGAAGTTCCATATTTTTAAAGTAAGGTTCTGGAATGAAAATGAAGTTCTAGAAATTTACATTCTACAATAGAAACTAAAGTTCTAGAATAGAAAAGGAACTTCCAGGACAACAATTGAAGTTCTAGAATAAAAAGTGAGTTTCTTAAACAAACATGTGAGTTCTCAAATGTGAACTGAAGTTCTGGAACAGGAAGTGAAGTTCCACAGTGAACATGTACGTTCTAAAAGCTTTCAAATGTAAACTGAACCTCTAGCATGGAGAGTGACGTTCTCGGGTGAAATTTAAAGTTCTTCAGTAGAAATTAAAGTTCTAGAATGGAAACTGAAGTTCTAGAGGAGGAACTGAAGTCGTAGAACCAGTCGTGACGTTCTGCACTGGAAGCTGAGGTTCTAAAATGTAAACTGGAGTCCTAAAGGGGATTGTTGAATCTGAAACGCTAGAACACAAAGTGAATCTCTCAAATGCAAACTGAGGATCTAGAACAGGAAGTAAAGTTCCACATTTTAAAGTGAGGTTCTAGAATAAAAATGAAGTTCTAGAATAGAAAAGGAACTTCCAGGACAACAATTGAAGTTCTAGAATGAAAAGTGAATTTCTCAAATGTGAACTGAAGTTCTGGAACAGGAAGTGGAGTTCCACAATGAACATGTACGTTCTAAAAGCTATCAAATGTAAACTGAACTTCTAGCATGGAGAGTGACGTTCTTGAGAAGAAATTAAAGTTCTAGAATGGAAACTGAAGTCGTAGAACCAGTCGTGACGTTGTACAGTGGAAGCTGAGGTTCTATAACGTAAAGTGCAGTCCTAACGGGGATCGTAAAATTTGAAACACTAGAATGGAAAGTGAAGCTCTCGAATGCAAACTGAAGTTCTACAATGGAAGGTGAAGTTCTTGAAGGAAAACTTTACGTTCCGAAGTGCAAACTGATCTTCTATGATGGAAAAGGAAGTTCTGTGCAGTGGGAAATTTGAAGCTGCTGACTTGAAACTTCAGTTCTTCACCAAAGATTGAAGTTCTAGCGATAAAGAGTAAAGTTACTCAATGAAACGTGAAGCTCTAGAAGAGAAACCCAGGTCCCAGATTGGATAGTGAAGTTCTACGATGGAAACTAAACTTCTAGAATGTTCTAGAAAACTGAAGTTCTGGAACAGAGAGTGAAGTTCTAGTCTGCAAACAGAAGTTCTAGAGTGTAAACTGGAGTTCTCCGATTGAAAGTGAACTGCTGGAACAGAAAGTGAAGTTCTAGAATTTTAGGTTAAGTTCTAAAAAGACAGTTGGACTCTAGAACGGAAGTAGAAGCTCCAGGATGTGAACTAAAGTTTCAGGGTATAAAGTGAAGTCCTAGAATGAAAATGTAGGTTCTAGAATGAAGAGTGTGATGTTTCAGAATGTGTAGTGAGGTTCTAGGACAGAAACCGAAGTTCTAGGAGGGAAAGTGAAGCACAAGAATGTCAAGTGAAGTTCCAGAAAGATGCGTGAAGACTGAAGTTCTGCAATGGAAAGCAAAGTTCTACAATAGACACTAAAGTGGACAAGTTTTAATGAGCGTCACAGTCCTAAAACCAGAAAAGCCCTCAGAGAGCTCAGACCTCCACCAAGGAGCTTCAGTCCACCCCCAACACAATCTCCTAATTCACATATTTTGTATGGAACGTTACAGATACAAATGTAAACACAGACAGTTCAAATGTCCTACCAACAATGCGGCCTTCACCCCATCCGACCTAATGAACAGGCGCGGCCTCTAGCGCGGCAGCTCCTAACAGCATCCCAGCTTCTTAGACAACCGGAGATAAGAATGCCGGCCCAAATGTGCGTATGTCGCTTAGGAAGGAAAGAGAACTCCGTCACTGTCGCTGTCTGTCGCGTGGAGACCCAAAATGTCATGTGGTCAGAGGGGGTTACCCCAAAAACAAGAGTGCCCTCTGGTGGCTTTTAGGGTAAACCGCATTTAATTGTCCACCCGGTTACACTTAGATTAAAAAACAATCCTGGATCCAGACGGTGATCCGGATCAGTCCCAAAATGTCATCATTTCTTCTTTGTCCCATTTTACACATTTCCTGAACATTTCATCCAAATCTGTCCATGAGTTTTCGAGTTATTTTGCACACAAACAAACAAACAAACAAACAAACAAACAAATCAACGCCAGTAAAAACATAACCTCCTTGGTGGAGGTAACAAGCTGTGAACTGTAGTTGTTTAATAGAAACTTCAGTTCTTGGATGCAAAGTGAAGCTGTAGAAAATAAAAGCATGAGATTCAGACCAACAGCAACAATAACGACTGGACAGAATCAGGTTTGGTATAAAATACTTTAATAAATAATAGGATTGTTCTAAGAACAAACAAAAAATTCCACTAACAAACCAAGACTTTTACCAAATTTTGTACAAAATAATTACAATGTTCTGCACATTCAGCCCCTCAGCCGGGACGAACACGAGGCGAAATTTACTGACAGAAAATGAATCTTGGGCTTTTTTTTACTGATCAGGATTAATCAACAAAAACAAAAATAAAACAATGAAGAAAAGAAATCATCCACCAACGTTTCTATTTCTACCTCCACTGCAGACGAGGAGGAAACGTTTCTCTCTTCCTGTGTGATCTTAGTGCAGAAACAGACTGGAACATCCACAACAACAACAACAACAACAACAACAACAACAACAACAACACAACTTGTTCCCTTCATTAGACCAGAATAGACACACAGGGAGGGGCGGGGCTTCAACAACATCAGGATTCACACTCGTCTGTTTCCATTCACACCTCTCATCTGTCTGCCGTAGATCCAGCCGGTTTTCTCCTTCGGCCGGTGGATGAATCAGGTTTTAATAAACACCCTGCTGCCCTGCGAGGCATCCCGACTGTCAACACGCCGTAAAACCGAAGCCCGACGAGGCTAAAGAGAGACGACGACAGCGCCGCTTCGAAGCCGCCTGGACCAGAGTTCTAGAAACCAGACGCTGGTTCAGGATTTAACAGCAGAACGTTCGACCGACGTCAAAATGTGGGAGTCCAAAATTAAACCAAACATAAGCAGTGGAATCAGGATTTGGTGTCTTTTCTGTTCTGGTTTACATGCCGCCAGGGTAGAGCGCACCACGACCCGCTTTATGAGCACAGTAACAGTTAAGGAGCATTAAATGAGTCACTTTCATTGATATTATTGAGCAAAAACCAAACACTGGATCGAATTGCATCGTTTTAAACTGAGAACAGGAGCATCGTGGAGTAAAATGAAGCAGCTTTGAAGGGTTTAACCGACAGACGCCTCGTTTCTGTTGAGTTTTAGGACTGAAAACCTGATTCGAGGTCTCATTAAGCCGTGCACTGTTACCCTGCAGCCTTTAACGGGACGCTAACAGGGCGCAGGATGATGGACAACATGGAAAAAGCAAAGCAAAGCAACAGCATTTATCCAAGAACTCAGATAAAACACGAGTCAGAACCTTGTCTCGATGCATCTGTAGGGTTCCTAAAACATCATCCGAACACTTACAGTGGAAGTCGGGTGTGAAACGACTGAGAATAAAAGGGTTTTTGAGTGTTTCAGGTAGAATCAGAAGGGATTCGTGAAATATTCTGGTGTCAAAAATGTCGAAAGCTGTGAATTTTGCAGAAATGGGAGCCAGAATCAGTCGTTCAGGGAGCCAAAAGTCCCTCCGAGATCAGATTTCGACGTCGTGAAGTCGACTCCTGCAGCTCCGACGGCCGAAACAAATAATCAAAGCACATCAAGACAAACAACCATGATCTTTTCTTTAAGCCGATGTTCGTGATTCAGTCCGAGAATCTGTATAAAACCTGTCGTCGTGTCAACAGACACCAATAAACGGAATGACATCATTAAAAAAAAACACAAAAAAAATCTTATCCTTTAGAATAACTATGATACAAAGCGCCACTTAAGTTACTAAACTCAAATATACACAGCCATTTGTTCATATTTACATATGTACACAGAAAATAGCCTTTCACTGCGATCTGGAGAGTTGTTAATCGGACTTCTTTCCCTTTTAAATGTGTTTAGAGTCGAAATAACAGAGAAAACAGGGGCTGAAGGCACTTCTCTACCAAAGCAAACACTGAGAAAATCAACACGAAATGGAAAAAAGATGTAAACAGAGAAAGTTCTCATGCCGGTGGATCCTCTGCGGCGACGTCCGAACGACTGCAACGTGTAAAAAAGGGGATTTTTTTTTGTGGTTTTGCTCGTTAAATATAAAGGACAGAGTAGAAAAGGCCCGCGGGTTCGAGGGCTTAAGGCCGACAGGAGACGAGTTCAGGGCACAGTAGAAGAAACCAGGAGAACAGCTGCCAGCCGACGACGCTCGCTTTAACCTCCGCTAGTTTTCATGAAGCAAAGAGTCTGTAAACAGGAAAGTAAAGATCAGCGAGACAGAAACTTCCTCTTGATTCCAACAGTGACGGTTAAATCCAGGAGTCCAGAAGCTGCTGTGACGTTTTGTTGTTGCTTTTTTTGTGTTTTGTTTTTTTTTTTGGTAAATAAGCCTCCGTTAAATAACGAACACGAAATAGAAAAATTAAAGCATCTGTAATCTTCACTTTTTGGTGCTGCTTTCGGGGAGACGGCGTCCGTTCACACGTAGTGGTCTTTAATGTCCTCGCTGAGCTTGGCGGCGTTCAGGTTTTTACACCGGTTGTCTTTGGGGCTGTACGCCGTCCGGTGCGGCGCCTTCACCGGGCCGCTGCGCGTCGTGCAGACCACGCCCCCTTTCCCCAGCATGCCCCTGTCCTGCGGCGGCGCCACGGAGCACCTCTGCGGCGCCCTCTCCTGGTCGTCCTCCGCCTCGCGCTCGCCGTCCTCCTCGCCCTCGGCCCCGTCGCAGCTCCGGTCCGACGGGCTCATCAGTTTCTTGCATTCGTACTGAATGTCTTTGTCGCGGTTGTCCTTGTTGTTGCTCCTCAGGGGCTCCAGCTGGTTGTTCACCGTGGTCTCCTCGGCCCGGGACGCTCTCTCGCGCTCTTTCTTCCTCTTGCGGGTCCACCAGACGCAAACCACGATGCAGAAGATCCAGAGGACGCTGAAGACGACGCACAGGACCGGAACCAGGTAACCTGAAGGACAGAGTTGAGATGTTAGTCATCATTTATGTTCAGTCTGTGGAGCTACTTCTGCAGCCACAGCAGAATCAAATGGATTCATCATCATTTAAGACTTGAAGTAGTTGAATCTCGTTGCCAAATCCTTGAAGTGGCAACCAGCAACACCTTACAGCTACAGACAGATCAGCAACCAGCCTGAGATCCCCGAACACAACTAAACTGAACCAGAGAGGCCACAGCTACATGTTTTCTATTTAAAATCACCCAAATGAAACCTTTCACCAGGCAGAGGTTTGGTTCTATCATGGAAATGGACCAAACCTCGCCTTTAAACTGTCATATTTCATCAATAACCACTTTATTTTACAGGTCTCACATAAAAATAGTCAAAAATAAAGCGTTTCCACCAGTTTTAAAACCACTGAAGCCACGTTTGACTCAGTTCTATTGGAAAATTTAACCAAATCTACATGTAGAAGTCTGAATCATGGGACTGATGATGCTGATAGTTCAACGATACCCCACTGCTATGTTGCATCATAAAGACATTCAGAAGTAAGCTGGGCTTTATTTAAAGACCTAAGAAGCTTCCTCTTGAAGACAGATGCTGCATCCTGTTGCTAAATCAGCCTATTGTTGGTTTGTCAATAGCTCCAGTGTGCATGTTCTGGTCCTCGAAAGCCTCTGGTGGGTTTCAAAGGCAGGGTTTCCTTCAAAGACCTGACAGACAGGTCAGCTTGTCCTTGTCTGGGACGTCCGGTTCTGTCAGGAAAATGAACCGAATCTAATCTTAAAACATTTGATTCCATGTGTCCAATTAAAAATAACGATCAGATTCTGAATAAAACTAGAAACTCTGCTCTCCTTATGACAACTTAGACGCCACAAATGACTCAGCTGTGACCAACAGTCATGTTATAAAAATATTAGACTTCTCGGTTGAACTGCAGGCAGTGTTTTTTACAGAGAGACTGAGAGAAAAATCAAACCTACTGGATCAATAAATAAAAGCAGCACGGCTCAGAAACAGTGAACAGAGGAGACAGTAGTTGAAGATACATCCAGCATGGAGGAACAGTCTGATAAGCTATGCTAACAGCTTCCCTCTACTTCCAGTCTTTGTGCTAAGCTAAGCTAACGACGTCACGTAGCTCAACAAAAACATGGATGAGGGTATGTTCTGATAGACAGTCCCAACAATTAACGCAAATTCAACCAATCTCCATGAATTCTGTGCGACCTTCCAATTTCATCCAATCGCCGCGTCTTTTCCGCAATCTTGTCCCGCCTCCCGTGAGTTCCACCAATCACAGCAGTCCCCAGTAATGCACGTACGTCACCAGATTCACTTCCTTGTTTATGGTTTGAAGATACAGATGCAACAAAAACTACTGCAAAACAATTCCCTGATGTTCTTCACCAAAGCGGAGCTAAACTGTTTTCACCCCGTGGAATATTGAGGTGGAACACAAACCAAAACCATCCACTGACAAACACTTTTCTACCGTAAACATATCAGGAGAATGGGTGAAACCAGCGGACCACAGACCAGACAAACCACCGTGATGAAGCTGTTGCATCCAGATCTGTGGCAGCACTGAAACAATGAAGGTCAGTTAGATTCATTAACTGACGTGACGAGCTGTGAGCGTGTGTGTGTGAACACGCGTGTGCCAGGATGTGGAATTAACTTTTTAAGCTTTTAACATTTTTAATGAATTAAACAAAACAAAGAAAAAATGCAACTTTTAGACAATTTTTTTACTGTCTCCCGCAATTTTATCGCAACAAATACGCTTAAAACATCACAACTTACATCACAATTTTTCAGAAAAGCTGCCGTGAATTCAGACATTTTAGGAGCAACAACCTGGAAAAACACCCTTGAAATCCTGGAAGGACTGGACAGAGACTCACCGACAGGAGGACACTCCACCAGCATCTCCACCTTGACCTCCACCACGGCCAGGATGACGGAGCTGTTGTGGCGTTTGGACAGAGCCCCGGTGATGGCGCTCGCCGCCTTCTGGATCAGACCACAGTCGCCGTCCTTCGACCGGCCGTCCTGCTCGAAGGACTGCAGAGGAAACAGACGTCAGGTTTTAACGTGCTGCAGTCAGGAAGTGGTTTCTACAGTTTTAACCTTTAACAGCTGCTTCAGGGTCTCATCTGGTCGGGTTCATTTGAAAGGAGACACTACAGGTGACTGTGGTGAACGTCTTAACCGACAGATGTCACCATGAAACTTCCCCAGCTGATAATTTACTTTAAAACAATTATCTTTTGTATTGCAAGTCTTACGAATCAGACAAATGATGCATTCTGAGTCTAAAAACACCCGAATTTACAGAAGAGAAACCTGAACGTCGCATAAACCCAGCTCCAGATTCAATTTATCGCTTCATGAATCAGAAAATACTGGGAAAAAAAAGAAAAAAATCCATTTCCGCCCTGTTTTTCAAAATAAAACCTCCTATAAATCAGACGGTGATGGACACAGGAACAAGCCGCTCAGTGAAAACCTTCAGAATAAAACCAGGAAGCTGCTTAAATAGAATTTTACGGTTCAGAGTTTGAGGAAAAATGTCCTTTAAAGATGTGTTTTGTAGAATTCCAAATATTTTTAACGCACATGATGCATGTTTTTTAAAATCCGATGTTTAATTATGGAAATCTAGTCAGATATGAGCTCATTTAAATGTCCAACAGACCAAATGTAGCAGACTAAACTCATAAATGTGTATTTCTGGAAGTTTTCATTCCACTAGTGTGAAAGATGGAGGAAGCAAAACATCCAAAAAGTTCTAAAATGACAATAAAATGAAAAAAAACAACAGATTTTTACCTTAATATGCAAAATAAAAACACCATTTATGCTTGAAAAATCAGCCTGAGACCAGCTACGCCTTCATCAATCAGTGGGGAGACCTGCCAGTTTAACTAAAGTATCTTATTTTGAAAATTCTCCTTTTGGTCTCTGCTGCCGTAAAGTTCAATTTCCACAAACTAAATTCAGTAAACAGGCAACAACAGAGCTGTCAGAGCAGGAATAATGTGTATAGAAGAAGTTTCTGTTCGACTGCGAAGCTCCGAACTGCATCTTTTGTTCCACCAGTGCTTAAATTTTATGATGAATTAATTCAAATTGATGTTAGGAAACGGTGAAAAATGTGGATCAGTGTTTCCCAAAGCTCAAGATGGTGAATGTCTCGTCCAGAAACTAAACATTTACCGTCACAGAAGAGAGAAGAAAGCAGAAAATATCCACATTTAAGGAGCTGGAATCAGAGAAGTTTGACTTTCTGTCTTTAACTGATCAATTGAAATGAAGTCGTCGACAACTGATCAATTAAGTGCAGCCAGAAGCCTCTGGAGCCTCCGGAGCCTCCGGAGCCTCTGGAGCCTCTGGAGCCTCCGGAGCCTCCGGAGCCTCTGGAGCCTCTGGAGCCTCCGGAGCCTCCGGAGCCTCTGGAGCCTCTGGAGCCTCTGGAGCCTCTGGAGCCTCTGGAGCCTCCCGGTTCGTCCACACGGTGAGAAAAGAAGCTGATTAGTGGTGAAAGCAGCCGATTCTCTCAGTACAGTAGAGAAAGAAAATGAAGTCCTGCTCGAGGCCACGCAGGACAACAGGGAGGCCCGAGGAAATCCACATTCATGTGTGGGAATAAAGGGGGCCGTGATGGGAACATCTGGACCCCCCCGCCGGGTGGAGCTAGCGTCTAACAAGGAGCCGAGGACGGAGGGGATTAGCCGGACTTCAATTAGGACAAACAATAGCAGGAGGCCAGCTGTGCTCCCCGATCGCCTCGGGACAAACACTCCTCTTTTATTCTGAAGCTCATTCACACACCTCCAGCCGAAGCCCCGCCCCCCGGCCTGACGGACGCACCAGCAACCTGAAGGAGGTCCTCATCCTCAGACTGAAGCAGAGACGCTGCAGCTACTGGTTTATAAAGGTCTCTGGTAAGAATCAACCAAATGAAACTGTAAAAACAGTCCAAGAAGTTCAGTTCTGCCATTAAAATGAACCAAATCTACCCTTAAAGCTGTCTTAATTCATCAAAACCACTTTATTCTGGATGTCTCAGGCAAAAGTTAGTCAAAAATAAAGAGTTTGCATCAGATTCTACTCCTCAGTGCAACATGAAGATTAGATCTAACCTTATAACTGATAATCATGGAGTCAAACACAGAAGTGAACCAGAGAGGCTGCAGCTACTCGTTTATAAAGGCTTGTTTTCTGGTAAAAATCACCTAAATGACGCATTTTACCAGCCAGAAACTGTAAAAACAGTCCAAGAAGTGCAGCTTTTTCCATTAAAATGAACCAAATCTACCTTTAAACTGTCTTATTTCATTAAAAGCATTTTTTTCTTGGTGTCTGGTGCAAAAATTAATCAAAAACAAAGTGTTTGCAGCAGATTCTGTAAAAAAAAAATGAGGTAAAAAAACAGAACTCTGGGCTCCTCAGTGCAACTATGAAGAGTAAGATTGTGAATCATGGAGTCAAACACAGAAGTAAACCAGAGAGGCTGCAGCTACACGTTTATAAAGGCTTGTTTTCTGGTAAAAATCAACCAAATTACACCTTTTATCAGCCAGAAACTACAAAAACAGTCCAAGAAGTTCAGTTCTGCCATTAAAATGAACCAAATCTCAGTTTAAAGCTGTCTTATGTCATCAAAACCACTTTATTCTGGATGTCTTGTGCAAAAGTTAGTCAAAAATAAAGAGTTTGCGTCAGATTCTACTCCTCAGTGCAACGTGAAGATCAAATCTAACCTCATAACTGATAATCATGGAGTTAATCATAGAAGTGAACCAGAGAGGCTGCAGCTAAACGTTTATAAAGGCTTGTTTTCTGGTAAAAATCACCTAAATGACGCATTTTACCAGCCAGAAACTGTAAAAACAGTCCAAGAAGTGCAGCTTTTTCCATTAAAATGAACCAAATCTCACCTTAAAACCATCATATTTCATTAAAATCATTTTTTTTCTAGGTGTCTGGTGCAAAAATGAATCAAAAACAAAGTGTTTGCAGCAGATTCTGTAAAAAAATGAGGTAAAAAAAACAGAACTCTGGGCTCCTCAGCGCAACTATGAAGAGTAAAACTGTGAATCATGCAGGTAATCATAGAAGTGAACCAGAGAGGCTGCAGCTACTCGTTTATAAAGGCTTGTTTTTTGGTAAAAATCAACCAAATGACGCCTTTTACCAGCCAGAAACTGTAAAAACAGTCCAAGAAGTGCAGCTCCATCATGAAAATGGACTAAATCTCACCTTCAAGCTGCCGTATTCCATCAGAATCACTTTATTTTACTTATCTCGTGTAAAAACTGGTCAAAAATAAAAAGTTTGCATCAGATTCAGTACCAAAAAAAAATCCTCAGCGTACCTTTGAAGCAATGTTTGACTCATTCTGTCAGCAAAAAAACCCAAATCTAACCTCATAACTGATAATCATGGAGTCAAACACAGAAGTGAACCAGAGAGGCTGCAGCTACTCGTTTATAAAGGCTTGTTTTCTGGTAAAAATCAACCAAATGACGCCTTTTACCAGCCAGAAACTGTAAAAACAGAAAGAATCGTCCTGATTTTCAGCAGTTCTGCCATGAAAATGAACCAAATCTCAGTTTAAAACTGTCGGAATTCATCAAAATCACTTTATTCTGGATGTCTCAGGCAAAAATTAGTTAAAAATAAAGAGTTTCTACTAGATTTTGTAAAAAGAAAAGAAAAAAATCCCCAAACGCTGGGCTCCTTAGTGCAACTATGAAGAGTAAAACTATGAATCATGCTGTTAATCATAGAAGTGAACCAGAGAGGCTGCAGCTACTCGTTTATAAAGGTTTGTTTTCTGGTAAAAATCAACCAAATGACACCTTTTACCAGCCAGAAACTGTAAAAACAGTCCAAGAAGTTCAGTTCTGCCATTAAAATGAACCAAATTTACCCTTAAAGCTGTCTTAATTCATCAAAGCCACTTTATTCTGGATGTCTTGTGCAAAAATTAGTCAAAAACAAAGAGTTTGCATCAGATTCTGTACAAAACATAAAAGCCTTAGTGCAGCCTCTTTATCATTATTACTATTTTTGCCGTTAGCCATAAAACAATAAGGCAAATATGAAGCGTTGTTGTTGAAAATTAAACCCACTAATGCAAAATACTTCAACCACCTGCGATATTAAACCCTCTGAACCCCAAAACCCAGCGCCAGTCTGGCAGTATGTAAGTAAGTCAGGCATATTTAAGGCGTATTTAAGGCATATTTAAGGCATATTTAAGGCGTATTTTGACAAACTGCGTTAGAAAAAGTTAATATAAATGTTTAAAGTTGAAAAAAACTTTCTTCAACTATGCAGTTTTTTTTCCTGATACCTCAAAATGCTCTTAAAAACACCAAAAGGAAACCTGACATGAACCTGGAACACGAAGTCAAACAAGGGGCATCTGATGGGGACTATTTGCAGCGGCGGATTAATACGGATGCAGCGAGCGTTTCTGGCAGAAGGACGGCGGATGTGGACTTGGGGGAAAAGTAAACTAAAGCTGCTGCGTTTTCAGGAAACTGTCAAAAAACTTTTAAGATGTCGGAAAAAATAAAGAGCAATAAATTCGTCAAATGTTCCTCCAAGAACAAGAAACACGCTTGGAACTATTTACTGCGGCGGATGAGCACAGATTGGAAATAAACTTCAGCATATTGGACGTTTGATGGGTTTTTTTGGTGTTTATAGTGAATTTGCTCATTAGCGTTTCTCGTTTAGATCCCAGTAAACGTTGAAGTCATGAGCGGTTACTCTTTCTGTCCTGTCGCTGCCTCGGCTCGGCTCGACGAACCTCCGAATGTTTTGCTTGAGCCACTCGAACACCTCTTGGTTTCCCTTCTAAGGCGCTCGACAGGTCGACCTCCATCTCCAGAGTTTCCCACGCACTTCCTGAAGCCTCAGGTCGGAGGCTCGCCGAGATCATAAAGACTTCACCCACACTTGGAGACGAGCGCTGACGTCTCGCTGCAACACGAGTCCACAGCGAGTGGGAGGGAGGCTTTTTTTTTTCTTTTTCGTGTCTTTCTTCTCCTCGTATGAAAGGCTTGTTGTGGGGTTTGGGTGGATGTCAGAGCCGCCACTCCTTTTCCTGTATCTGTCGCTCAAAGCAGGCCTGAAAACATCAGAGGAGCAGGAGCTAATCCCCTCCATTAAGGGCTTAGAGCAGCCAAGTGACTGATTCCCCCGAGTCTGGGTGGCCGAGAGAGCAAACAAGAGCAGCGAAACCCGGAGAAGAAGAAGAGGAAGACGGAAAAAAGAGAGGTGAAAGACGAAGCAGAGGAGACAGAGACCAGCAAGGTGTTCCAGCAGAAAGCTAAATCTCATCCAGATGTTGCTAAAAGCTTCAAACGCCTCTCCCTCCTCTGTCTCTCTTCCCTCTTCTGCTTCTCTTTTTTTTTTTTATGAAACAAAGAGGGAAATACCAAAAATAGAAAAGGCTTCAGTTTTTACTGGACTCCTCTGGAAACCATTTGCACTGATGAATTAAATGCGATTTAAGAAAGTGGGAGACTAAAGGGTGGACAAAGGAAAACAGCTGAACTGGTTCTTAAACTGTCGTCCCTGAGTTGATTCATCTGCTGTCTCTTGGAAACTGATAGTTGATTTTTGGAGCCGGATCTTACGATGTAAATGTACATATCACAGCTGAGTGGAACTTCAGCGTTTTGACCACCGGACTGGATGCTATGTTGTTTGGCCAAACCTAAATCGCAAACACCATATCCATTGTGAAGCACGGAGGCGGCAGCATCATGACGTGAAGCATGGTGGTGGCAGCATCATGATGTGAAGCACGGTGGTGGCAGCATCCTGATGTGAAGCACGGTGATGGCAGCATCATGACGTAAAGCACGGTGGTGGCAGCATCATGACGTAAAGCACGGTGGTGGCAGCATTATGACATGAAGCACGGTAGTGGCAGCATCATGACGTAAAGCACGGTGGTGGCAGCATTATGACATGAAGCACGGTGGTGGCAGCATTATGACATGAAGCACGGTGGTGGCAGCATCATGACGTAAAGCACGGTGGTGGCAGCATCATGACGTAAAGCACGGTGGTGGCAGCATTATGACATGAAGCACGGTAGTGGCAGCATTATGACATGAAGCACGGTAGTGGCAGCATTATGACATGAAGCACGGTGGTGGCAGCATTATGACATGAAGCACGGTAGTGGCAGCATCATGATGTGAAGCATGGTGGTGGCAGCATCATGATGTGAAGCATGGCGGTGGCAGCATCATCATCTGAAGCATGGTGGTGGCAGCATCATGATGTGAACATTGGTGGTGGCAGCATCATGATGTGAAGCATGGTGGTGGCAGCATCATGATGTGAAGCATGGTGGTGGCAGCATCATGATGTGAAGCATGGTGGTGGCAGCATCATCATCTGAAGCATGGTGGTGGCAGCATCATGATGTGAACATTGGTGGTGGCAGCATTATGACATGAAGCATGGCGGTGGCAACATCATGGCGTGAAGCACGGTGGTGGCAGCATCATGATGTTTCCTTAAAAAAGTCTTGATATATTGCTTCTAATTCAGTGTTGAAAAGCAAGAAAAGGGGAGAACTTCCCTGGGAACACGGTTTTATAGAGTTTGTATCCAGTCATGTATTTTACAAACCAGTTAGCAGCTTGCTGTGAAGACACCATTTGACTCCACACCACCGTCCACTCAGCTGGGATATGTTCTCTGCTACATGTGCTGCAGACGTACAGTGGAGCTGGAGCCAAACCAACCATGTGATGACACCATTTTTAACAGCAAGCAGCTTTTTTAGCACATATTGATGTATTTTTGACTGGTGGATCGAGTATAAATAGAAGATTTTTTAAATATTTATTCATCATAATAAGCTGAAGGTGTAACCCAGCGACAATCTGGTAGCATTTTATTAGCACTGATGCTAACTAATGTGCTGCAGCTCAACAAAAATACAAATCAAACAGTCAGATCGCCTCCTCCTTGCTGCAGTACTGGTGACGTTACCCAAACAACGGTCTTCCACTTGAGTCATCCCGGTATATGATGTGTGTGCGTGGGCTAATAATCACCATGGCGACCTCCACAGCATCACTGGTGGAGTAGGACAGATCGCAGAGGATCAGCAGCGCTCGCTCTTCGGCCAGCGTCCGGGTCACGGGGAGGTACCTCAGCTCCGAGCAGATGTTCTCCACAGTGGTGCCCTGAAGAACACAAACACAAGTCAACATCAGGAGGAACCAGCAGAGTCCTCTAAAACCAGACCGAGGCTCAGACCAAGGCTCGTTTCCATTCACAAAGCTCCACCCAGACGAGCCCCACGGGGTTCGTTAACAATTCATGATGCAGTAGTAAACAACAAAATACCATCTGGACGAACGAAGCAGAAGAAAATCCAAAGTAACCTGCAGCTTTTTTCAGCAGAACGACCTCCAAACGTCGCTGTTTCATTGAAGACGTTACAGGTTTGGGCTCATATTTACACAGTCGACCATCACAAGAGGAGGAAAGATGCATCCGACCATCTTCCCCCTTTGGTTTGATCGTCCCAGTGACCATCAAACCTTAACAAAAGCTTCAGTCTGATTCTGTTCGCTGCAGGAAATCACAACATCTGCCCCTTAATTTACAACAGAGCTGCGCCCTTCACAATAAAAGTCTGCTTTGATAGAGAATATTAAAACCGCAGAGCCGTATTGGAAATATCCCGTCATCGCGCTGCCGTCTATGAATTTTAATTACACCACTGTTGGTCGCAGCTGAGTCGATCACTGCTTCTCGGTTGCGCAGAAGAGAGCAGAATTTTTAGTTTTTTGCAGAATCAGTTTGGCGCCAGCTGTTTATTTTTTGACGAATTTTTAAGTGAGACGCGCAGAATAAAGTGATTTTGGTGAAATGATGTGAGCTTAACTCAGGTTTGGTTCGTTTTCTAGACAGAACTCAACAAGTCTTTGTGTTTTTGCAGCTCCTTGCTTGATAAATGGTGTAATTTCTGTGTTTTTTAAAAAAGGAAACGCGGTTTGGGGTTCAGACTGTTAACTTCAGATGAGTTCTGAGAGATCTGAACGTTCGTTTAATGAGTTTTGGAAGCAAAAGAATCGATTTCTGCTCAATGCTTGGAGGCCAGCTTAGTTTGAAATGGATCAGCAAATAAAAGAGGCACAGAATGGACTCATGTGATGTTTGTGGTCGCAGATTCATAAAAACAAGACGGATCAGCTGATTCTCATCACCTCTTTGCTCTGGACTGTTCAGGTTTAATCATTCCACTAATTATGAAGGGTTTTGTTCACTCTAAACTTTCCTCCTGCTCGCTGAGACTCACATTCTGTTCGCTGCAGGACATCAGAGCTGATAAAACATCTGTCCCCTTAATTTACAACAGAGCTACGCCCTTCACAGTAAAAGCCCCGCTTTGATACTGAATATTAAAACCACAGAGCTTCATGTTAAAACGCCGTATTGGAAATATTCTGTCATTAATAAGTTGTAAAGCAGCCTGAGACGCTCTTTTACTGCTCCACTCATTTAGACTGTTTTTTTCTTCTTCTTGGAAAAAAAAAGCTGCAGAAAGACTTTCCCCGTCTGGATCTAGTTTGATTTTCAGATAAAACACGATCAATATTATTTATTTTGTGCAGTCAACATGTAAATTAACACACATAAATTAAAAGCTTTTCACTATATTTTTGCTAGATGTTATCTGTAGTTGGACAAAACAGGGAAAATCTGTAAAATAAAGGTAAATGGTGCAAAAAATACATCTTTTTTTCCCCCATGATTTTACTAGATGCTATTTGTCATTTAACAAAACAGGGAAAATCTGTAAAAAAAAAACAACTGTTAAATCAATAAATTATTTACCATTTTGTAGTCCTTAATATACATGGTTTTTCTTTCTAACAACAGCAAATATCTGTTAAATAATATTTTTGCTGATTTAAACGCAGCATTTTTTTATGTGGAAAATATTTATAGTTTTGGCAAATTTTTATAAAATTTATATTTTTTTCTATGATTTTACTAAATATTATTTGTAATTTAACAAACAGGGAAAATCTGTGAAATGACTGTTTTTTTAACAGTTTTTCTAACATATTTTTTCTATAAATTTCTACATTAATATCTGTAAATTAATATTTTTTTGCTGATTTAAATACAGTAAATATAGGGTCATATAATAATAATTATTTATACTTTCGTCCTCATTTTTTAAAACATAAATGTATATGTTTTCTGTGATTTTAGTTGATATTATAGTTTAGTACAACAGGGAAAATCTGTAAAATAAAGGTAAATGGTGCAAAAAAATATACACATTTTTTTAGAGTTAAAATGAAAATCTGTGTTTTTTCTCGTGTTTTTACTCGATAGTGTTTGTATTTTAACAAAACAGAAAAAAATCTGTAAAATAACTGTTAAATAATAAATTATTTACCATTTTATAATCCTTAATATACGTAAGTTTTATTTCTAACTACAGCAAATATCTTTAATAATATTATTTGCTGATTTAAATACTGTATTTTTTATGCGTATATTATTTACAGTTTTGGCCTTTTTTTATTAATATATTTTTTCTATGATTTTCCTAAATATATTTGTAATTTAACAAACGGAAAATTTGTAAAATAACATTTTTTTTACTATTTTTTCTAGTTCTTATTATACATAATTTTTCTTTCTAACAAAAGCAAATATCTGTAAATTAATATTTTTTGCTGATTTAAATGCAGCATTTTTTATGTGGAAAATATTTATTGTTTTTTTTAGAATTAACACTTTTTTCTATGATTTTACCAGGTGCTATTTGTAATTTAACAAAACAGGGAAAATCTGTAAAATAACTGTTGTTTACAGTTTGTTTGAGTCGTTAATGTGCATAATTTTACTTTCTAATAATGGAAAATCTCTGTAAAATATATTTTACTAACATATAATATATGACGTATCCAGTCGTATCCCTGTTCTTTACCTGCGGCACTTTGTCCTTCTTGAAGATCAGCGTGATGTGAGCGCAGCTGTTGTCCAGGTAGCCGCTGTTGGGTTCACACTGGGTGTGCAGCGGCGTCGGAGGGTCCGGCGTCGAGCAAACGCCCCACTGACGACACGGCGGCGCGAAGCAGGTGAGGAACTGATGCTCAACGCACTCGTGGCCTCCGGGGCAGGACGGCGGGTTGGAGTCCGGCGGCGGCAGGGCTTTGGGGAGGATGCAGGGCCGCCGGCCGCATCGCACCTGCAGGAAGACGAGGCAGAGTTTAGCGGCGGGTTCTCAGAGGGTTCAGACAGGTGAGAGGATTGTTCCCGAACCTTGGAGCAGCGGACGTTTCCGTTGACACACTGGCAGCTGTTGCACTCCTCCTCCCACCGGCTGCCGTGAGGAAACTGGAGGCCGGCGTGGCGACAGGACTTCCCCAGGCCGATGACTTAAAGAAGACAGGAGGCAGAGGTTCAGTTGGTGCATGTCATCCTGCAGCTGCAACTCCGGATCAGTGACTCTGAACTTCAGGCACAAGCAGTGTTTTAACGTGTTTTTATGCTCGTTTTTAAAGTACTGCATGAGAAAAAGTTGGTGGTTTTCGACTACCTCCTCAAAAAGTTAAACAGCTTCATGGGAGACAGTAGGTCAGTTCTGATATAGTAAACATTTAACTGAGAACTGATCAGCTGCTTCTCTCTGAGTCTTTGTCTCCAGACCAGGGGTGGACTGGCCATCTGGCCTACCGGACACTGTACTGTGGTCGGGTGTCTACTGGGGGCTGGTCAACAGGTATTTTTTTCTTTCCCCTACACAATTGGCCGGCCAGTTCTGTGACCTATTTGTGCGGCTGACTGGTCATTCGGTGCATCCCATTGGTTAACTGTCAGTCAGGGCCTGTCAATCGCCCAGTTGCTGGATGGGCGGGGCTTACAGAGTCACGACAGGTGAGCTGAGGTTAGGCGAAGAGTCTGACAACATCGTGGGAAAACAACCACCGAAAAAAACCACCCCAGTGGTGAATGAAAAGCAACAGCAGTTTCCGATAGCGGTGGACAGACCCCGGTAATGTTGTGGGCCGGTCTGGACCAAAAATACCAGGGCTGATGGCTCCAGACATCATGAAACATGGTCGATACCAGCTGACGTTAAAGACTCATTACAACTTTCCCAACTGAAAACAGTTCCTGAGGACTTCCCTTCATTGGTCTCTAATAGATGGACAAAGTTCGGTTTGTTTCTTCTTCTGCAGGGTTTTTTATCGTTTGACAAACATCCGTACGTTTTAGGGCTGGTCCCGAATATTCGTTAGTTGTGGTTGTATTCAGTTAATAATTTTGACATCCGAATATCCAAATTATTCGCTCCAAAGCAGTTAATGGAGAAACTACACGGAAACACGTCTACAGATTGATGGTAAAGTAGTGAATTTGTTTGACCAGCCTCATGATGTGGGTATTTATTATATATTTTGTGACAATTCACTCCAAAGATCAGGTTCTTGTCCTACTTGGCAGCCATGAAAACTCAACATTTTCAAAGGTAACCCAAGAAATCAGGAGTATTTAACACCTGACGTCCAGCGCTGACAATAAAGGTACATCGTTTTTAACAGAACATCCAAATCCAACCACTCAAATGACCAAAATATCCAGTTTCATTTGAGTATTTAAGTTATTTTTGGTGCTTACAGTCCTGGCAGCGAGGTCCGGTGTGTCCAGGAGGACAAACGCATCGATATCCGTTGATCTCGTCGATGCAGGTCGAACCCTCGGCACAAGGAGACGACTGGCACTCGTCTATATCTGAAGGACGAAACCACAGAAGGCAAACAGAGTAGAAATGATGAAGCCGAACGTTTAAAAAGACCTGAGACCCACTTCAGACCGGTCGAGACGCCAACGTCATCCGAGGTAACGACCGAAGGTTAATCAAGTGAAGTAATGACAGACATAGAAGAATTATCCGCAACTACACTGAACAGAAATATAAACAGCCCATGTAAAATATTGATGCCACATGAAGTGCACCACCCAAAGTGAGCGTATACTGTCTGGTACTTGTACTAAATGGATATTTCTCTTGATTAGTGTCCCAAATTTGAGTCCACCACTGCCTCAGTGATGCATTAATTCCATTCAGTCCATGGGTGTGGCATATCCAGACGCTGCTCCAACACAATGAGCAGTACTCAGACACTCCTTATACTGGGGACAATAAAAGGCCACCCCAACATGTCACATGTTGACCAAAGCAGCAACGCCTCAGATGACTCCGGTCAAGAGGGAACGTGTCATTGGCATGTTGGAAGCAGGAATGTTGGGACACCGATCAAGAGAAATATCCATTTAGTCCAAGTACCAGACAGTATACGCTCACTTTGGGTGGTGCACTTCAAGTGGCATCAATATTTCACATAGGGGGCCTTTATATTTCTGTTCAGTGTAGAAGCAGAAAAAACAGAATGTTGGGAAAATAAGTCGACTTCTTCTGGAACGATAAGAACAAATCAGATTCAGAGGTAAAGAATTAGCTATTCCAGTTTAATCTGTACGTCTACGCCTGTCTTACTTGTATTTCTCCTAAAGTTTTATTCTCTCTGATGTATAACCCTCTGAACCTCAAGAAGCGTGGTTTGTTTTTCGCTCCCGTCTCATTTTCAGTCACTGTGGGCTCATTTTCCACTTCAATCTAAAGTCCTGCACCTCTATGGAAACAGAACAACCATATCTAGAAGCTGAGAAGACTTAACAAGGCTTTCCGTACAGTTTAGTTTAGTTTCAGTGCCTTAAATCTTCAAAAACAGAAAAACGAAAGTGGAATTTCTTTGATTGTTGGTTTTGAATCAACATATTCAATGTTTTTCCAAGTGTCCAGAACTGTTGGTGGCTTTAAATACAGCAGATATTGAACTATTTACATTTTAAAGCCTCCACAACCTTCTTCTCTCTGCTCTGCTCATCATCTGTAGAAAGATGTTCCACCATGATGAATGTATCTTCCAACAACACTGATTTTGAGCCATGCTGCATTTGTTCTATTGATCCAACAGGTTTGATTTCCCCTGAAAACCCTCTGAATTTTCATCACGTGACTGTTGGGTGCAGCCGAGTGAATCGTGGCTTCAAAGTTGCGTCAAGGATCTCAGAATTTTTTGCTTTTTGCAGGATCTGTTTGGTGTAAACTGTTTATTTCTGGTGATTTTTTAAAAATAGACATGTAGAATAAAGCGACTTTGATCAAATACGTCCATTTGAAGTTTAGATTTGGTTAAGTTTCATCACGTCACACAAGATTTGTTCAAATAAATTGGAATTTATTTAGGTTTTTGCAGTTTCTTGTTTTGATAAATGGTGTAATTTGGTGATTTTGAAAGAAACCTGCTGGTGGGTTTGGATGTTAAGGTGTTTAACTTGGAGGAAAAAGTGATGATACCATTGGTTTGTAAAGGTTCAAGCACACTTTTTAGTTTGTTTGCAGGATCTGTTTGGTGTAAACTGTTTATTTTTGTTGATTTTTAAAAGTATTTTTGATTACATTGGGTTAATTTTCCATCATGTCACTCCAGATTTGTTGAAAGACTGTCTGAACATTGGATTTTTTTGTATTTTACAGGTTCTTGCTCTGATAAATGGTGCAATTGGTGATTTTTTTTAAGTGGTTTTAATGAAATATCACAGTTTTAAGCTTAGATTTGGTTCATTTTCCATTATTTCTTGAAAGACTGTCTGAAAATTGGAGCGCTTTGTGCTTTAACAGGCTCTTATTTTGTTAAAAGGTATAATTTTGGTGATTTTTAAAGACATTTGCTGGTGGGTTTTGAGGTTCAGGTGTTTAAATTGCAGGAAAAATTGATCATGAAGCTTTGATACCGTTGGTTTGTAAAGGTTCAAGCACACCTTTTAGTTTGTTTGCAGGATCTGTTTGGTGTAAACTGTTTATTTTTGGTGATTTTTTAAAACAGACGTGGAATAAAGCGGCTTTGATCAAATACGTCCATTTGAAGCTTAGATTTGGTTAAATTTCATCACGTCACACAAGATTTGTTCAAATAAATTGGAATTTATTTAGGTTTTTGCAGTTTCTTGCTCTGATAAATGGTGTAATTTGGTGATTTTGAAAGAAACCTGCTGGTGGGTTTTGAGATTCAGGTGTTTAACTTGGAGGAAAAAGTGATGATACCATTGGTTTGTAAAGGTTCAAGCACACTTCTTAGTTTGTTTGCAGGATCTGTTTGGTGTAAACTGTTTATTTTTGGTGATTTTTTAAAAGTATTTTTGATTACATTTGGTTAATTTTCCATCATGTCACTCAAGATTTGTTGAAAGACTCTCTGAACAGTGGATTTTTTTGTATTTTACAGGTTCTTGCTCTGATAAATGGTGTAATTTGGAGATTTTTTAAGTGGTTTTAATGAAATATCACAGTTTTAAGCTTAGATTTGGTTCATTTTCCATAATTTCTTGAAAGACTGTCTAAAAATTGGAATGCTTTGTGCTTTAACAGGCTCTTATTTTGTTAAAAGGTATCATTTTGATGATTTTTAAAGACATTTGCTGGTTTAACTCCAAGGAAAAAGGCGATTTCTGAGAGATTTGAGTGTTTATTCAAATGCCTTCAGTGCACTGTGGGGTTTACAGAGTCACTTTGATTCCAGCCTGGTCTGAAGCGCTTCCGTCGGATCACACCGTGGATCTGAAAAGGCTTTTCTGCAGAGGTTTTCTCCCAGAAGGCCGCGGGAGAGCGCACTGAGCCGTCCGACCAGACCTCGGCTCGGCTCAGAGGTTAACGCCGGCTTCCTAAAGGGCTTCCTAATCTGTCGCCCTGAAACAATCGGCTCGCGCTCCCCCCCTCTCCCGCCGCGACCTCTCACCTCCGACCCCCCGCCCACCTGACCCCGACCCTCCGGTTCCCAGGACTCACTGATGCGGCAGTCCGGCCCGGCGAATCCTGGAGCGCATTCGCAGCGAAACCAGTTGACTCCGTCCACGCAGAGGCCGCCGTTGTAGCTGGAAACAAGACAGAAAGACAAACCTGGTGACCTGTGAAGGTGTTGAAGCTGCAATAAACACGTCAGAGGAGGCGGGAAATAACCTCCAGGATTCTCTGCCGGGGGACACGTTTGTGAAATTCCTTGAAATTCCTTCCCCTCATCGGAGAAAATGTTAGAACCTTTTTATAAATCTGTCATGACTTAAATCACTGCATCATCCAGCAGGGAGATCAAACCCCCTGCCCCTTCACGTTTGTCGTTTTGCAGGGACAAGAATGCAATTAAATCTGGGAGAAACTCACACAGCTGGCGAAGGGACAAGTTTTTTTATCACTGAAGTTGATCCAAGATGTTTTTATGAGTCCATGCATGCGTCATTTTCCCCACTTTCTCTTGCAGTCGGCGGCGCAGCAGTTTCAGTTTTACTCGGGTTGACTGACAATCAGAGGAGGAATCTGTTCTGGGATCTTTGTCTGAATTAATGTTCAGATTATTCAGGCGTGTGAAGACTTTACAGGTCCAGACTGAAACCTCCAGAACTGCTCGCAGACTCACTCACATCCAACGAGTTAAAATCAGGACCGACCGAAACTTGTAAAACGAGCTAAAACTAACCTTCAGTTCTCGCTAAAGAATAAACAGCCTGTACTGATTTCGTCCTCCCAACCGGTTCTTCATCCAGACTTTAGTTTTATCAGCGTCACAGCGAGTCGTTGCACCAAAGCCTCCACTCTGTTTACGTCTGTTTCCCCACGAAATCACACGACTGCTCCATTACTGCTCGCCATAGTATCCCTAACATCTGGTAACATCTGCACGTCTGAGATCAGAGGGACGAATATCTGGGAGGTTTCTCTTGATGTACAGGATAAGCTAGCACCGTGCTCGAGTAAGAGTGTCTTAATAGTTCAAAAGTACACAAATAAAAACGCAAGTGCCGAAAGACTCTTTCTAAAACATGAACACCAGCGTTGGAAAACACATTTCACTGTACAATCTACACCAGTGGTTCTCAGCTGGTCCAGCCTCAGGACCCACTATGTCTCTATTAATAACAGTCATGACCCAAATTGTTGAAGTTTGCTGTTCCTGTTAACAAATTAAGGTTTATTTGGGTGTCGTCTCAACGCGTTTTGATACAACTTGGGAAAATTTTGGCTTTTTTTTGCTCATTTTGGTATATTTGGATGTTTTTGCCAAGTTTTTGGGCACATTTTGGCCCATTTTGACAGATTCTGAGCACATTTTGGTTCATTTTTGGCACGTTTTAGCTTAAATTTCTCCAATAAGCTGACAGAAACAAATCTAGACGGTAATATTGGGCAACTACTGGTGTCACCACCACTAAATATCCTGCTATTGAAAGCTAACTATGTCATAAGAAACACGTCCTTTAAAATAAAAGACTTTACACCACTACTTTTTTTGCTTCTGTGACCCTCTAAAAATGGCTTCGCGACCCACTTTTGGGTCCCGACCCACCAGTTGAGAACCACTGATCTACACCAACTGGGTTAAAGCTGCAGTTATTAGCAAAAAAAGCATTTGTCGGGGACTATTTTCAGCAGCGGATTAATACACATTAGGTGCATTAGCAGGACTGTAAGTCAGAGTCAAATAAAAATAAACTACTGCAGCTGTGTTTCCATATAATACTGCATCACACCTTTGCATCAACAAATGGAAACCATTCTTTAAACATTTTATTGTAAAATTCCGACGATAAAATGGAAACACAGCCGGCGTAAAGTGACGTGGTGTGGATGATTTAACTTAGAAAGTGGAAGTGAAATCTCCAACCTGAGCATCACCTGTGCCTCTTAGCCGGCACGTTTAAAACAAAATGCTTTCCAGGAAATAACAGATCAGGATTCATGTTAAAAAATGACCCAACAAACACGATATTGTCATCGACAGTGTGATTTTACCAGAGTTATTTACATATTAGGGATTAAAACCCTTCAAAATTGACGCTAAATGCTACGCTACCTGATCATAAAACACCCTACGGGGTTATTAAATATGGAAAACAGCCAAAGGAATGTAATAACACAGCTAAGACCATGACTAATGAAGCCTCTGAGCTGCGAGATATAAACCCTGCACTTGTTTTGTTTGTGGATTTTTCTGAAAATTCCTTGGAAGGATCTTGTCATTCCTCAGAAACAATCAAAAACCCACTGCGGTAGCTTCCCCTTTTCTGGCTAACTATAATCTGATATCACAAATATTTTGCCTTTTGTCTGTTTCTCACTAGAAGAAGAACATGACGCCTCTTGGTAAACGTCCAGATAGATAAAGCTCTTCACAGGAAATTATTGGGAAAGTGAATAAAGCTGTTGTTTAAATGTGTACTAAGGAACAGAATCAAGTGGCAGAAATGAGTTATGGGTCTAAATTAAACCCACTGAGGAGTCTAACTGGTGTTTTCTCTGAGCGGCAGCAGGCTGAAGCCCGAGCTGATCCCAGATCAATGTCCAGACTTCATATGTAAATCCAGGCGGACCACATACCGAGCCCCTCCGGCCCTCACAGCTACCCCCAGGTCGGTGAATGGCGAGAGGGGCGTCTCTTCACACTCCGCCGCCCCTCTCCCCCTTCGCCTCCTCGGCCCAGCACCACCACTAATCCACCTGTCAGTCACCGGAGGGGAGTCGGGAGGGGAGGAAGGGGGACGGGATTACTTACAGGGTCCATTCTGAAGCTGTCAGAAGCGGTTTCGGTGCTAATTTTGTCAATAAACAAGTGAAAATGCAGAAAAAACCTGATTAAAACTCAACTTTCTGTCTTGTTTTGCCTCTGAAATTTGAATATCTTGCAGGTTTACAGTAAAAACATGCACCAACAAGTTTAAAAACACACAGACTACTCACAAATTCTACTACGCTGACCTGCGTTCACACAATCTGCATCTCAAAATGGAAAAAATCTGCAGCATAAAACCAAGTGATTGCCAGAGCGCTGGAGCCCCGTAGCTGTTCGGATCCCTTTCATATCCAATGCAAGTCGAAACAATGCATCTCGTGTTTGTTGGAGTTTGTCCAGAGTGACTCAGACAAGATGGAAATGTACCCGAGCAGATGTTTCTATGTATTAATTAACCGAAAAAGTTAAAGATAAAAGGGCGCCGCACCCCCCACCCCCCCCGGGGACGCGCTCCACATCAAACGAAGTCGAGTTGATCTTACAAATCAAATTTAACACCAAAATTAACAAGAAACCGAGCGAAAATGCAGAGAAAAATGGTTAAAGAAGGGGAAATCTTTAAATGGGGCTTCCAATCTGACCAACTCAGCGTCCAAATAATCAACAAAAAGACAACGACTGAGGAAATCCACATGTCTGCACCAAATAAAGCCAATCCAGCATCACAGAGCAGCAAAAATGTAAGAAAACGTTGAGTTAGTTTGAATTTAAAAGCAGAAACATGGGGAATAATCGCCCATTTTAAGCATTTTATGATGATAAAATCGGTCTTACCAGGGATGTGGGTTGCAGTCGTCAACATCTGCAAGAGAAAGAAGACAAAACAAACCAGTTACTTCAAGATTATTTCAGATAGATTAGCTCAAAGTGTTAGCCTGACACCTCCTAAGCAGAAGGCAACCGGACATCCTCTTTGGTTCTTGAAGAAGTTCCACCTTCATCCGAGAGACTTCAGTTGCAACTACTAGATGGGAGTTCCAGGTATCTAGCTAGTCTCACCTGTATATATATATAGGTCTGTGGACTCCTGGTTGCATCTTATTGGTTCTAACTGATTGGTTGGGAGTTTTATGGATTCATTGTCATCCCAAAAGTACATATCTAAAGGTCTGTTAACAACCTACAGGACTCAAAGGTTGAATAGTTGTAAGACTGCACCATAAGTACCTGCTAAGTGGTGGAGTTGTAGACCACCTTCCCTGTTTAGAGATGTTGGCTTCCTTGACTACGTTCTCAAAACATCTCGTATTCTCTGTCCAGAATAGTCGCACCTATATATAGGTCACTTCTGGTTGCTTCTTTTTTGGTTCTTGAGGAAATTCCACCTTCATCCAAGAGACTTCAGTTGTAACTACTAGATGGGAGTTCCAGGTATCTAGCTAGTCTCACCTGTATATAGGTCTGTGGACTCCTGGCTGCATTTTATTGGTTCTAGAAGATGTTTATTCGGTTCTAACTGATTGGTTGGGAGTTTTATGGATTCATTGTCATCCCAAAAGTACATGTCTAAAGGTCGGTTAACAACCTACAAGACTCAAGGGTTGGATAGTTGTTAGACTGCACCATAAGTACCTGATAAGTGGTGGAGTTGTAGACCACCTACTTGACTACGTTCTCAAAACATCTCGTCTTCTCTGTCCAGAATAGTCGCACCTATACACAGGTCACTTCTGGTTGCATCTTTTTTGGTTCTTGAGGAAGTTCCACCTTCATCCAAGAGGCTTCTTCATTTCTAACAGACTGGATGTGAGTTCCAAGTATTTATTCTTGCCTCAAAAGCCCGCGGCTAAAGGTCTGCTGACAACCTGCGTGGCTCAAGGTTTGAATAGTTTTGAAACTGCCTCAGGTCTGATGTCAGGTCGGCATTATAAGTACGTTGTAAGTGGTGGAGCTGTTGACCACTTTCCCTGTTTGGAGATGTTGGGTTCAGTTGATGGATTCCTTCACCACTTTCCAATAATATCTTGTCTCCTTTGCCCAGAATATGGACATTACTGTCCTTAAAAGTGTCCCTGGCTCACCCTGGGTAGTCTCACCTACTGTATATATAGGTCTGTGCACTCCTGGCTGCATCTTTTTTGGTTCTTGAAGAAGCTCCACCTTCATCCAAGAGTCTTCTCCAGCTCTAACAGACTAAATTAGAGTTTCAGGTATTTATTCCAGCTCTGAAATCTCATCCTAACAACCAGCAAGGCTCAAGGTTTGAATGGTGGTGGAACTACTTGCCAAAGAATATTAAGACTGCATTATAAGTACCTGATAACTGATGTTGTGGACCACCTCCCCTGTTTAGTGATGTTGGTTCCAGTTGATGGCTTCCTTCACTACTTTCTCAAAACGTCTTTTTGGTCCATAATGTCGACGTCACTGTCCTCAAAAAGTGTCCTTAGCGTCCCATAGCTAGTCTCACCTATATATAGGACTGTAGACTCCTTGCTGCATCGTTTTTTGGTTCTTGAAGAAGTTCCACCTTCATCCAAGAACATCTTTTTTGCACAGAATGTTGACATTGCTGTTCTTAAAAGAGCGTTTCTGGCTCTCCTGGGTCGTTCAGTCCCGCCTACATATAGGTCTGTGCACTCCTTGCCGAACTGGACTGCATATACAAGATGGCTCTATGACGCCACTTATCAGGTACTGATAATGCAGTCCTGAGATCCCTTCCTGGGCAGTTTAGCCACAATTAACACCTTCAGTTCTGGATGAGAAATGCCTTCAAGAACCAAAAAGAAGTCCAGCTGCCTTCTACTGGAGCTCTTTGGAATACCATGAGCAAGAGTCTACCCATCTCGGTACGTATACTTTTATACATATCAAGGTATCTACATTTATCCTGGTTAGTAACGAGACTGCAAGCAAAGCACAAATTAGCACTAAATCCCTCCAAAGTAGCACCCAAACCGGCTCTAACAGTGACGTACTTTGTGCACAGGTTGGTCCTTTCCAGCCGTCCTTGCAGATACAAGTGAAGGTATCTCCACCTCCGACACAAGTCCCTCCGTTCTCACACGGACCCGAGTCACAAGTGCTGTTCTTGGCTAAAAACAAACAGACAAGATTTTAGTTTATTCCGAAAGGTTGCTACGATATAATACAGCACTGTACAGAGGGACTCAAGCTAGTTTCCTACCAGTGTTGCAGGTGCTTCCTCCCCAACCTGAAGGGCAGCTGCACAGAAAAGAGTCTCCGTGGTCGTAACAGGTTCCTCCGTTACTGCAGGTGGTTGAGTCGCATTGGCTCTCACCTGCACCGAGGCATCATGGGAAAAAGAGTTCGCGTTAACAAGCATCTACTTTAGCGGGAAAACCTGGCCGTAAAGCAGATAGTGGTGGTGTCACTCAACAGGGAGATGATTAAGAAGCTTAAGTAGTCAAAAAAGAAAAGACCTGGACGGTTGGAGAAGATGGAAATCGAACCAAATCAAGATTATCTCCAAAAATCAGAGATAAACCAAAGTCCTGCACATGTCAACAGTTGGGCAGCAACATAAACAAGTGCAAAAAGCAACTGATTTGTTAATTAAGAGACTAAAATAGTGCAAAAACAGAGAACAAGCTGTAAGTCTAAGATGAAATAAATGTAAAATACTACTAATTAAGACCATTAAGGGCTGCCACAAGTCAACGAAAGCATGTGTGTCTTTGAAGGAGGGACTTCTTACTGCACGGTCAAGACCATTACGAAGTCTTGGAGCAGCTAACGCAAAGACTCAACCTCCCACCAGCTTGAATCATGGAACGAAAGGATGCTGCACCGAGCTCTGTTGAAAGATACTGACTGAAACTATCCAAAACAATTAACTGATGGCCCTAAGAAAGCCTCCATTGTGGTGTAAAAATCCGACAGTTTCAACTCCAAACGTGACAAAACCACGACAAACAGCAGTTACGGGACATGATTTGAGCTCTATGTAGGAAATAGAACAGTGGAGGTTGGTTGTGTTTGGCTACAAAGCAAACTTTACATTGTCGATGGCAGCGTTTGAGAGAAGACCTCAACTTGATGAGGACATCGAGAGGACAGGAGGAGATTCGAGATTCAAGACTTTTTATTCCAGTATGCATAGTGAATTGTAAAGTGAGTTTTCCACAACAAGAAATGATAAAAACGGTCCTTAAGAAGAGAAAAACTAGTCGTAAAATGACTCTTGTTGTCTTCGAAAGCTGAACCGATTAGCATCAAGTCACCTAGCTAGCTAGCTGGAGCTACCTGGGAGTTTTTAGGGGCAACAAGGTTGAAATCTTCAAATTCAAAGGTACAGAATGAGGAACTTGAACTTATCCCCTTTTGTTTTAACGCCTTCTCCCCTTAATTTGTGGCAGAAAGTTTTGAATTTAGTGCATCAGGCTACAATGCCACTTGGCCTATCTGGGTTTTAGGGGGAACTTGGATATTAATCATGTCTAAATCTGGTTTAAGGATGTTGAACCAACCCTGAAGGAGGTAAAACGGTCCTTAAAGAGGTTCTACGATGGTGGTTCTTGCAGTCCGAACATGTTCAAAGGTTCCTAAAATGTCCTTAAAGGTCCTGCAGGGCCACCAGGCTTATTGATACCGGTCTGAACTCACGTGAGTGGCAGGTCTTTCCCTTCCAGTTGTCGACACAGTTGCAGTAGAAGTCGTTGAGCAGGTCGACGCACCGGCCTCCGTTCTGACAGGGGTCCCTGCTGCACTCGTTCACATCTGGAACAAACAAACGCTCTAGTAACTTCACTTTAAGTCCTTTTAACGTAGAACTTCCTGCAGCTGTCTATCTCAACACATCCTCCACTGCTGTGACTCAGCTCGTCCTCCACCTCTTCCACCTGAACACCGGCTCCTCTCCCACTCAGACTCACCGACATCACACAGGCTGCCGTTCCAGCCGTCTGGGCAGAAACACTTGAAGGAGTTGATGCCGTCGATGCAGGTCCCTCCGTTCTTGCAGGGCGATGACGCACAGTCATTAATGTCTGCGGGCCAGAAAGGAAACAACAAGCTGAGTCACTCGTCTCAGGTTTAGTTTGGACCTGGTGATTTAATCTGAGCAGAATTGATTGGAATAATGCTGCAGTTACATTCTGATAGATGTAAAAACGAAGCAAAGACTAGCAAATTAAATCTCCAGATGTGAAGGAACGTGTTTGTTTGGTGCAGCAGAAAACACAGCGTTATTTTAAGTTTCTTTTTAGTGGAAAAGAAACTCAAAAAATGACCCTTTGCACTAAAATTAATAATAATGCATTGGTTTCATACAGCGCTTCCCACGTTTTCTTGACAAATTTAACGCTGTGGCTCAGTGGTTTGTTATTATAAAACCATCTAATGAACATCTTTGTGGTTAAAATCTGAATGAGTCGAATTATAACAACTAAATGTTGCCTTTCTGGACATTTTAGACGTAAACGTCATCTTTTAGAATGAGAAGAACTGATTTTGTGTTGAGGTGGAGAGCAAAAAAACCTAAAGAAAACAGATTTAAAAGAGTACAGGAAATACAGATAAAATAAATATAAAATACTAAAACATTGAGACCAGTAGGCACTGAAGAACATATGAAATGATTTCATAGCTCAGTAAAATTTCATATTTCACTGGTTTCCTTGTCTTTTGTTAATGTTTTGTTTGTGATTTTTAATGTTTTCAAGTCTTTTTTATGTTTTGTTATTAATTTTTAATGTCCTCTTGTCTATTTTAAATGTTTTATTGGTGATTTCTAATGTTTTTTAAAATGTTTGCTTGTCCTTGATGCTGCTTTGTAATGTTTTATAGTCCTTTCTTATACTTTACTATGGCATTTGAATGTTTTATTGGCGGTCTATAATGTTTACTTGTCTTTTTTAATGTTTGGTTATTGATTTCTAATGTCTTCTCGTCTTCTTATCTTGTTTTATTGGTGATTTCCGATGTTTTCTGGTCATCTTTAACATTTTGTTGGTGTTTTCTGATGTTTTCAAGTCTTTTTTATGTTTTGTTATTGATTTCTAATGTCTTCTTGTCTATTTTAAATGTTTTATTGGTGATTTCTAATGTTTTTTAAAATGTTTTCTTGTCCTTGATGCTGGTTTGTAGTGTTTTATAGTCCTTTCTTATATTTTACCATGGTTTTTTAATATTTTATTGGTGTTTTCTAATGTTTACTTGTCTTTATTAATGTTTGTTTATTGATTTCTAATGTTTTCTCATCTTTTTATCTTGTTTTTATTGGTGATTTCTGATGTTTTCTGGTCATCTTTAACATTTTGTTGGTGATTTATGATGTTTTCTGGTCATCTTCAACATTTTGTTGGTGATTTCTGATGTTTTCTGGTCATCTTCAACATTTTGTTGGTGATTTCTGATGTTTTCTTGTCTATTTTAAGTGTTTCATCTGTGATTTGCAATGATTTTTTTGTCCATTTTAACGTCTTGATGCTGGTTTGTAATGTTTTGTAGTGTTTTTCTCATATTTTACTGTGGATTTTTTATGTTTTGTTGGCGCTTTCTAATGTTTTCTTGCCTTTTTTAAATGTTTTATCGGTGATTTCTGATGTTTTCTTGCCATTTCTCCACAGCTCATTGTTGTTTTCTTTGTACAGCGTGATGCAGCTCCAGTTTTGAAAGATGCTGCAGGATTCTAGTTTATCATTATCTTGCTGTCACCACTGATTTATTTCTGTGACTGTCTGATTCAGCGGGAACAAGCGTCCTGTGAAAGTTTAAAGACCAGAAGCTGCTCAGTCGTGAAGCTGTTTTCTGCAGACACAATAATCTCTGCTCATGTTTTAAGCTGCGTTTCCTTCTTGTGTTTCTACCGTCTGCTTGTAAACCAAACTGCGACGCTGATTGTAAAGTGAAACAGGACTCTGAGTTCCCGTCAGAACAGCGTGTTCGTCGCTGATGGTAACTGCTGATAAATATAGTCCGTGCAGCTGATAGTGACTCACTCTCGTGGCAGTAGGTGCCGGTGAATCCCGGATCGCAGGAGCAGCTGAAGTTCCCTGCGGGGAGGCTGATGCAGCGGCCGTGAGGTCCGCAGACGTTGGACGAGATGTGCCAAACCTTCCCCTGGGTGTCGTTGGTCGCCACGGCAACAGTGCAGCTGTCAATCACTGGGGAGGTGGAAACGACACGATGAAGACGACGTTCAGAGCGGACATGTTCGAGGCTTTTCACCGCGAGAGCCGTCCGGGTGAGGCGTTACCTTGGCAGCGGTTGGTCTTGCAGTGGTCCTTCAGCTCCGAGCAGGTCTTGCCTTCGTAGTCGTCGGGGCAGCTGCAGTAGAAGTCCCCCGTCCGGCCGTGACACTGGGCCCTGTTCTGACACGGGTTCGGGCTGCACGGGTCGTTCTGCACCTTCAGAAACGACAAAACGGAAACAGGTTTTCATCGTCTGCAAAGAAAATCTGCAGGAGGAGCAGCAAACTGGCTTTAAAGCAGTGCTGTAATAGAAAACCTGCTCATCAGTGCATCCAAACGTGTTTTATTTACATTTACAAGCCTCTGCACAGTATTATTTTGTTTCTGCATGTATGAAAATCTGTGCAACACCTGAACTTCTACATGTAGAAGAACCTGCACAACATCAACAGCATTTTATCTGACGTTCCCATCTATTTGCACTCGTCTTTTCGCCGTAACCCTCCAGATTTCTCAGCTGTGGGATCAAAAAATAATTAACTTATCTTATCTGTCCACATCTCCACCCACGGTTTGGCCCAACCACAGATTAATTGCAAACTTAAAAGATAATAAGCCGCGTTTCCATGTAACAGTCAAGCCATTAAGCAATTAAGCTCGTCTGTAATAACCCACAAAGAGCTGGAGCACAAACCACCTCAAGCTACTGTAAAACCTTTTTTATGCAAATACTTCAAAATGTCAATATATGTTATGGAGACATTTCTATAAAGTGACCTATAGTTTTATTGCCTCTATAACTTTTCAAAGTAAAAGCCCAGTCCTCCACCATTTCTCAAGAGTTTTGCATGCTATCCTATCCTATCCTATCCTAGCCTAGCAACTGACTATATTTGAGGGTAGTGCTTGACCTAATGTTTGGAACTAGATGGGAAAACTCCTGACAATTTCTCATTTTGAGCAAAGATAAAAAGCAAAAATGTAAAATTGTAGAATATCCGATCTAATAATCGTCTGACAGCTAGTTGAAAGTTAGTAGAGTGATAGTCAAAGCAGTGTTTGTCTTACATTTTTTGCTAATCGAACTGTAAGTTTTTTGATTCCTAGTGTATTCCCTACAGTGTATTTCCTGCAGTTTATTTCCTGCAGTGTATTCCCTACAGTGTATTGTACAGTGTATTTTCTAGAGTATATTTCTTACAGTTTACTTCCTACAATATATTTCCTACAGTGTATTTCCTGCAGTGTATTTCTTACGATGTATTCTACAGTGTATTTCTTACAGTGCATTTCCTACAGTGCATTTCCTACAGTGTATTCTACAGTGTATTCCCTACAGTGTATTTTGTGCAGTGCATTTCCTACAGTGTATTTCCTGCAGTGTATTTCCTACAGTGTATTTCCTACAGTGTATTTCCTGCAGTTTATTTCCTACAGTGTATTCCCTACAGTGTATTGTACAGTGTATTTTCTAGAGTATATTTCTTACAGTTTACTTCCTACAATATATTTCCTACAGTGTATTTCCTGCAGTGTATTTCTTACGATGTATTCTACAGTGTATTTCTTACAGTGCATTTCCTACAGTGCATTTCCTACAGTGTATTCTACAGTGTATTCCCTACAGTGTATTTTGTGCAGTGCATTTCCTACAGTGTATTTCCTGCAGTGTATTTCCTACAGTGTATCCTACAGTGCATTTCCTACAGTGCATTTCCTGCAGTGTATTCCCTACAGTGTATTCTACAGTGTATTTCTTACAGTGTATCCTACAGTGTATTTCCTACAGTGTATTTCTTACAGTGTATTTCTTACAGTGTATTTCTTACAGTGTATCCTACAGTGTATTTCCTACAGTGTATTTCTTACAGTGTATTTCTTACAGTGTATCCTACGGTATATTTCTTACAGTGTGTTTCCTGCAGTGTATTTCTTACAGTGTGTTTCCTGCAGTGTATTTCTTACAGTGTGTTCTCCAGGTGTGTCTTTACCTCGCAGGTCGTCCCGGTGAAGCCCTGCAGACATTCACACATGAACCCGTCCAGCACCGCGTGGCACCGGCCTCCGTTCTTACAGGGGCTGCTGCTGCACCGGTTCCTCTGGACCTCGCAGTGTCGGCCCACGAAGCCCGGCTGGCAGACGCACTGGTATCCTCTGGAAACCTCCTGAGCAGAGACGACGACAAATCAAAGCACCTGCGGTCGCATTTTTTACTGCAGCCGAGATCATCAAGCTGTCAGAGGCTCGGCTTGTTGGTTTTGTTCAGGAGCCGCCAGATTATCTGTGGGATTCCTCCCTGATTACGTTTATGATGTCTTGAAAAGACGAGCTAATGACTTTACGAGGCTCAGCTTCACAGCTCGTAAAACAGCCCATCATTTAAGTCAATTAAGGAAAAGAGCAGAACGTTTCCAGCTCCAGCGTCTCAAACACAAACATTTAGACAACGTTTCAGGGTTCAGACCAACTGACTGCTAAAATAATTCACCAATAAATAAAGGAAATGACAATTAACTGTTTCCTACTGTCTGAGATTTGGGGAAACTGGGATCTAAAACAACATTCTAAGTATAATTCATATGAAATTATATGAATCCACCAGAGTAAATTCACTTTAAAGAGTAAAACAGGACAAAAACCCGTTTAAATCGACTTGTAAAGTAAAATAAAATAAAAATAAAACAGTAAAAATCTCTAAACAACAAGACAAAACAGGTTAGAAACTTAAAGATCGAACTATAAAAGTAAATAATATTATTAAAATCAGTAATCACCAAAAAAATCTTTAAAAACAAGCACAAAAAAGAAAAAATAGACATTATTACACATTTACCAATAATTTAAAATTATATAAATAAATATTTGAGATAATGTCCAAGAAAAAAACGATTCAGAAAAATAGCATCATTATTTTTAAAATGTAAAATCAAATAGTTTCACTTAAAAAACAAAAAAACAGCTTCTTAAAGTGGTTGATTTAATGTTTGAAGTTTTATTATTACCCTTTTAAAACAATTATTGTCCGTTTAAATATTGCTTTGTAATAATTTGTCGTCTTTTCTTATGATTTTTAATTTTTTAAAATTAATTTTGTATTTATTATATATCTAATTTGTATTAGATTTTTAAAATAATTAATTAAATAATTTTTATCGTCTTTTAATGTTTGATTATTTTTAAATTAATTTTGCATTTATTATAGATATATAAGTTGTATTAAATATTTTTAAATAATTAAATAATTTTTATTGTCTTTTTATCTTTTATAATTTTTTAATTAATTCTGCATTTATTATGGATATATAAGTTTCATTATATATTTTTAAATAATTAATTAATTTGTTTTATTGTCGTTCTATGTTTTATTATTTTTATTAATTTTGCATTTATAATAGATATATAAGTTTCATTACATATTTTTAAATAATCGATTAAATAATTTTTATTGTCTTTTTATGTTTCATTATTTATTTATTAATTTTGCATTTATTACAGATATATAAGTTTCATTATATATTTTTTAAATAATTAATTAAATATTTTTTTTGTCTTTTTTAATGTTTTATTGTTGTCATTGTAAAGCATCTCCTAACTCCAGTTTCTAAAGGTGCTCTAGAATTTAAGTTTATTATTAATATACTGTAATTACTGATGTATTTTTGACTATCAGGCTAATTCAGGTGAAAGTTCAGTTCAAATTTGTTCACTTTATCAGAGAAGAGAAACTCCTGTCGTGCCGTTTAAGTCGGGAGCCGATGTTTCGAAACCTCGATGCCTCCCAGCGCCTCCTTTGAAGCTCTGACAGCTGCTCTGATGACTGGCAGCGTTCATGTTCCCACTGCACAGTAGAAAAACAGGGAAACCCAACAAAGACCTGAGTGTTTGTGAGCAGCTGAAGCCTCACCTTGCAGGTTCCTCCGTTCTGACACTGTCCGTGGCAGCTGTTCATATCTGAGGACGAATCAATCAGAGGAAACGTTAAAAGGTTTAACGTCGAGTTCGGCGCTAAAACATGCAGCCGCTACAGGAGAGAGGTCGATCAAAGATGCAGGTTCAGAAGTGAAGGCGTGCAATAAAAAGAAAAACTGCAAAAGGAAAAACTACGCCTGGAGAATTTAAACATAAGCTTGGAAAAAAGTTGTAGCTTTAGCCGAGAAGTTAGCCAACGAGTGGCAGCTAAGATCAGCCAGAAAGAGTCTGAATAGAAAGCTAAAACCCAGCACACTCAGCTAACTAGCTTAGCTTCCACTAGCACCAGCGGACTTCCCTGCAGATGGTTCTTTAATTCCTGTTTTGAAAAGCAAAACCATTTTGTTGTGTTCTGTGCTGAACCACAGGGCCAAGGCTAAAGTTGCAAGCATGAGTCTAAACTATTAGCATGTTGTCAAAGTCTCATGGGGCTTTACTAAAACATGCTTCTGTGCTTTTCTGTTCATATTCCGGGAATATTTATTGCTGAAAACAGTAGCAAGAAGTAATATTTGAATAAAAAAGAAGGTTATTTTGCAAGATTAGACAACATTTCCCATATATTTTAGCAATTAGCATGCTATCAAAATCCAGTGGGAGAAATGGTAGCGTGTTTTGGGCATTTTTGTCCATATTCAATCATAAATAAAAACATACTAGAGTACGACAAGAGAAAATTTTTAAAATTTTGCATTTTGGGCAAGAAATAGCTAATAATATTTTGCTAGCTTTCCCCAAAAACATGTCCCATAGAGCTTAGCCATTAGCACGCTAGCAAAGTTAAATGAAAGCTGTACGATAAATGCCTATTTATGCCTTGACTAGAAAGAAAAATTGTAACAGATCTGTATTTTAAACTATAAAAATCTGAGATTGTTTTGCTAGCATTCACGGGTGTTAGCCGTTAGCATGCTACCAAAACCCCCATGGTAAGAATTAGCAACAAGTTTTGGGGATTTCTGTCCGTAGTCTAAAACAAATTAACACATAGCAGGACAAGATGGAAAATGTAGCCAATTTGCCATAAGAATCTGGGATTATTTTGCTAGCATTCATGGTCTTAGCCGTTAGCATGCCACCAAAACCCCCATGGGAGGATTCGCAACATGTTTTTGGGATTTCTAAACATATTCAAGAATAAATAAACGCTTACGAAGGCATTAGCTGAGAACATTTTTAACAACTCTCCATTATGGACAAGCTAAACTGTGTTTATTTTGCTAGCATTTGTTGGTCTCATTAGCAAGCTTAAGAAAATACCAATGGGAGAAATTGCAGCACGTTTTGGGGACAGATAAATAAACACGAATCACTTTCATTAATCACTAGATGGGAAATTTTTAACACAACTTGCCATTTTAGCAAGAAAAATCACTGTTTATTCTGCTAGCTTTCCTGGATCTTAGCCATTAGCATGCTATCAAAGCCTACGAGGACTGTCTCTTGGTTCCACATTCTTGAATAAACGAGTGTTGAAGGTACTAAATAGGATGTTAAAGTATTAAAATATTTGATTATTTTACTAGAATTGCCAGGAACAAGAGTTTTAGCTATTAGCAGGCTGTGCAGAACTCATTGAGCTTAAAATATGCTAGGCTAGCTAGCGGAGGCTGCTGGGTTTGAGCTGGAGGTTCTGCAGGAAGCTGGAAAGAAGCTGGAGACCGATGATTTTCTGGGTTGATACTAACTGATGTCACAGTTCTGGCCCACCCATCCACGAAAGCAGGCACAGTGATATCCACCAATCAAGTTTTTGCAAGAGTAAGCATTGAGGCAAGGCTTCCCCGCACACTCATTAACGTCTGCAAAAATGGAGGTGAGACATAGAGAGAACCAATCAGAAGCCCCGTCACCAAGCACAGATTTGTCATAATAAACGTAGAAATAAAGGACAAAGATCGCAGCTTTCTGTTCACTTCTGCTTTTCTGGTGTTATCTTCTGTAGATTATCTCATATATAGTAGATTGTAGCTGTTAGCATGCTATCAAAGTCAAATGGGCGAAAAATGCTAAATGTTTGGGATCTATTCTGTCTATATTCAGTAATAAATAAACACTTAGGACACCAGTAGATAGGAAAGGTTTACAACTTGCCATTTAAACAAAAAAAAACAACAAAAAAAACAGGATTACTTTGCTAGCATTCATGGGTCTTAGCCATTAGCATGCTATCAAAGCCCAATGGGAGGAACTGCTACATATTTTTAAGATTCCTGTCCAGAATTAGGAATAAATAAACAAATTTAGCACGAGATGGAAATAAATTAACAACTTGCCATTTAAAAAAACAGGATTACTTTGCTATCATTCATGGATCTTAGCCATTAGCATGCTATCAAAGCCCACAGGGAGGAGTTGCAACATGTTTTTTAAGGATTTCTGTCCATATCTAAGGATAAATAAACACATACTACAGCAATGCTACACTATAGTATCATATCAAACACAGAAATGAAGGACAAAAATCACAGGATTCATGGTCACTTCTGCTTTTCTTGTGTTATCTTCTGTAGATTATCTCATATATAGTAGATAGCAGCTGTTAGCATGCTATCAAAGTCAAATGGGGGAAAAAATGCAAAACGATTGGGGTCTATTCTGTCTATATTCAAAAATAAACAAACACTTGGGACAGTAGTAGATAGGAAAGGTTTACAACTTGCCATTTAAACAAAGAAGAGGATTACTTTGCTAGCATTCATGGGTCTTAGCCATTAGCATGCTATCAAAGCCCATTGGGGGGAGTTGCAACATGTTTTAAGGATTTCTGTCCATATTTAAGGATAAATAATAAACACATACTACAGTTTTGCTAAATTATAGACGATATCTGTAATAAGATTACAGAAAAAAGGATTAATTTACATGTTAACCGTAAAAAAAATAGGTCAAAACTGTAAATAATGTCCACTACAGATCAAAAATCTGTGTTTATAAATAGTAATTTGCTCTTTTACAACTTTTTAAAACTTTTATTCTAATATTTTTTTTCTGTTTTTAATCAGCGAAAGACATAATTATTTTTACTGATATTTGCCATTATTTGAAATAAAAAATATGCATATTAAGGACTGAACAGATGGCATTTAAATCAGCTAAAAATATCATTATTTCACAGATATTTGCCTTTTTTCACTGTTTTTTTGCACTTTAGCCACTTTCGCCGGCAGATTTTAACCATTTTTTTGTCGATTTCTTTTTTTTACAGTGTAGCTCAGATCTTCTCCGCTGCTGCTCTACAATAAATGCATCAAAGTGTGAAGCATTTAAAGCCTCTGATCTGCAGATTTCACCGTGCAGGAGGTGAAACTGTCCAGGATTCAGTTTCATCGGTTGGCTTCGGTGATCCCAGCCACCCTTTCTCCGACATGTAAAATCGTCAGAACATTTACGGGGTGAAGTTCACGTCTGAGGAGGTTTTATTTCCTCCTCCCTCGGGGTTAATGTCTCTCTATCGCATTCCCTGCAGGCCGACCTGCGGATTCCAAGTGGTCAGTTTCAGAGGCAGCGCTGGGCCGCCGCCGCCGCGCCCTCCATAAAGCAACACAGTGCATTAATACTAGTCCCGGGAGGTGAGCGGCACCTGTTGGCCCGCTGAAACCCAACACCGCCGAGCCCTTTACCGAAAAGCCCGCCTCCCCCGGCCTCCATCTCCCCCAGGTACCACCCTCTGAGAATAACAGTAACACAAGCTGCCGCCTTTCGGCTCGCTCCATGTTTACAGGTTATGAAGTGTTTCCTGGCTGCCGTTAGGGGGGCGAGGGCTCCGCTATGTTTGCCGGGGCGTTGCCTCACCGTAGCGTACATACCCCGCCCAGTCTGGAGCCAAAGATAACCCCCCGCCGGGGTAAATTTGGTCCCAAGGCTAGCAGTTGCCAGGCGGGAGGCTATTTTTAGCTTTTACTCAAGTCACCTGGCTCGAGTTGCAGATGAAGACGAAGCCCCGGCGAGCGTCTCCGGCGGTTTACACACAAACACATTTTGAATTTAGTGCAGCAGCAACTCGACTGGTTCAACAAACAGCCGGAGCTCTGCAGGCAAAACACGCCAAAAACACCAGGTTCTCAAACCAAACCCCTCCGCGACGTTTAGCGACCGGTGAACCTGCAGATGAGCGCGCTGTCGGCGGGTTCCTACCGATCTGGCAGGTCTTTCCCGTCCACTGTGGAGGACAGATGCACTCGAAGCCGTTCTCCATGTCGATGCAGGTTCCTCCCTGAGCACACGGGCTGGAGGCGCATTCATCCGTGTCTGAAATACAAAACTGATGTTAAAGCCATAATCGCAGCCGCATAACAGGTAAATAAACACGTCTCCCTGCCGTCTACGATACGCTCCGGTCTCAAATGTCAGCCAGGGAGGAATCTGGAGTTGCTGCACTGGAAAATTAGATCCTGGGAGGTGTTTATTCTCTTGATGTTGCGCCAAGAAGACGGTAAAAGTGGCAGATAAATCAGTTTTCTGATTAGCATTAGCATCCTGAAGCTACAAGCTAGCTAAGGGTTTCTGCTCTCAAAAGCTCTGAGAAAGTTCTGCAAAGTTCCAGTGATGTTTTCAGCAAGAAGTTTTCTTTTAGTTCCCAGAAAGTCCTTTAAAAATAGTTCTACCAAATGTTGCATTGAGAATCCTTTGTCTTTATAGAAAAACGTCCCAGCAACAACATTTTTCGTTCGAACTGCAACAACTAATCGATTATTTTTCAACTATTATCAATCAGTTAATCAATCTGAGTAATATTTTAAAGATAAAAAAGTCTAGATTGTCTGATTTTAGTGTCTTAAATGTGGATATTTTCTAGTTTCCTTCCTCTTTTATGACAGTAAACTCAATATCTTTGGGTCGTGGACCAAACAAGACATTTGAGGACGTCATGCTGAGCTTTAGGCAACTTTGACGGACATTTTTCACCATTTTCTGACATTTGATCGTCCAAAACACTAAATGATTGAACAAAAACAAAAGATTATTTACAGGAAATAATCTACAACTCAATATCTTTGGGTTGTGGACAAAACAAGACATCTAAGAACGTCATGTTGAGCTTTAGGAAACCTTGTCGGTTCTCTAAAAATATCTGCTTGAGAAGAACGTCCCAACAACAACGTAGTTTTTCGCCAGAACTGCAACAATTAATCAGTTATTTTTCAAACATTACCAGTTAGTTAGTCAATGAGTAATATTTTAAAGATAAAAAAGTCTAGATTCTCTGATTTTAGTGTCTTAAATGTGGATATTTCATAGTTTCTTTCCTCTTTTATGACAGTAAACTCAATATCTTTGGGTCGTGGACCAAACAAGACATTTGAGGACGTCATGCTGAGCTTTAGGAAACTTTTTTTTACCATTTTTTCACCATTTCCTGACATTTGATCGTCCAAAACACTGATTGTCTTATCAACAGAATAAGATTAATCAGGGGAAATAATCTACAACAGATTAAACTCAGTATCTTTGGGTGGTGGACAAAACAAGACATTTAGGAACGTCATGTTGAGCTTTAGGAAACCTTGATGGTTCTTTACAGAAGAACGTCCCAACAACAATGTAGTTTTTTTGCCAGAACTGCAGCGACTAATCTGAATATCTTGGAGTTTTGGAAAAAACAGGACACTTGAGGACGTCATCTGGAGGTTTACGAAGCTTTGCTGGACATCTTTCACCATTTCCTGGCGTTTGATTGTCCAAACCACGAACTGATTCATCAAAAAAACAACCTACAACATGGTGAACTGAACATCTTTGGGTTGTGGACAAAACAAGACATCTAAGGACGTCATCTGGAGGTTTAGGAAGCTTTGCTGGACATTTTTCACCATTTTCAGACCAAACAACGACTCGATTAATCCAGAGAACAGCTCAAAGACTAACCAACAGTGAAGATAGTCGTTATTTTCATCCCTACCTTTAGCACAGGTCGGTCCGGACCAGCCAGCCGGACAGTGGCATTCGAACCCTGAAGGGACTTCGTGGCAGGTTCCTCCGTTGGCGCAGGGGTTGGAAACGCAGGCGTGTTCAGCTGCGAGTAAAATCAGACACATTAAATCCAGAAAACAAACACATAGACGTAGAGTTCAGTTGGGTTCACAGACTCACCGATCTCACAGTTCTTCCCCGAGTAGCCGTCCGGACAGGCGCAGTTGTATTCGTCCGGCTCGGTGTTCATGCAGGTTCCTCCGTTCTTACAGGGCCGGTTGGTTCCACAGTAGTTCAGATCTAAACACCAAACGACACCAGTAAGACCTGCTCTCTATGTAAATGTTCATATGAAAGCTAAATATATAACAAGCGTCATTTAGGGAAGAAGATACCAGACAGACAAGTGGTGGCCAAACTGGAAAAAACACTAAGAAATATCAGTTTAATGCTTTGAATTCTCTTTTTTCTGCCTCTCTTTGCCCCTCAAATTCTAAAAAATCAACAGAAGACTACGATTGTGAGTTCAAAACAAGTAAAGTCAAGAACATATCTACAGGAAATGTCATTTCTACCTCCGTCTCCTGCGTCTCCACCAATCACACCGTGTTCCTCATGCTACTTGTGTTAAAAATCAAACTTTAAAGGACCATATTTGAGATTTTTGCACCTTTAATTTCCATAAAAACTCAAATCTAATGCCAGACAACTGAAAGAAGCTTAAAATCCATCACATCTGCATTAATTTTGTTATAGTTATTGTTTAGATAGAAGATATTGCACATTTTATCTGTCTGTTGGTTTCAAAACCATATTATAAACAACATAAACAAAGAGGGGCCACTTAAAACAACAGAAACTAAGCGTTTTCAAATTCAAATAAAAGATTACAGATTTACTGATTGACTAATTTGAATGTTTATCTATAAAATATAATGTTCAAAAACATCTTGACTTGACTTTTTAGCTATTTTATCCTGTTACATTGAATGTTTGTTTGAATTTGTTTTCATTATTTGTCTAATTTGAAATTCGTTTTATTGTAAAGCACTTTGTACCCTGTTTAGAAAGGTGGTATAGAAATAAAGTATATATAATTATTATTATTATTAAGGCTGAAGCCTGACAGTATTATAATAATAAATAAAGCTAAAGAATCCCTTTGAGCAGCACAGTAACCAAACATCCATCAGAACCGGGTTCAGGGAGGGCAGACGTCTGCCTCGACTGGTCGGGGTGAGGTATAAATAGTGTTAAATAGTGTTTAAATATACAGAAGAAATCATTTTCATGCCACAATTAATATCTATAACAAATGGTTTTAGCCTTTTTATCCTGTTACATTGAATGTTTATTTGAATTTGGTTTTATTATTTGTTTAAATTGACATTCGTTTTATTGTAAAGCATTTTGTACTTTTGTTTAGAAAGTTGGTATACAAATAAAGTAGATATGATTATTGTTATTAAGTCTAAAAACTGACAGTATTATAACAAGAAAGCTAAAAAAAATCCCTTTGAGCAGCACAGTAAACTAATATCCAGCAGAACCGGGTTCAGGGAGGGCAGACGTCTGCCTCGACTGGTCGGGGTGAGGGGAGAAACGCTAAAATAGTGCTTTAATGTACAGAAGAAATAAACTGTATGCCAAAATTAACATCTATAACAAACAGATTACAGCTGTTGGGTATTTTAGACGTCGTTTTGCTCTTTAGACTCCCAGTAAAACGGACCCTAAAGGTTCTGACCTTTGTCACAGAGCAGGCCTCCCCAGTTCTTCTCACAGGTGCACTGCCAGGGTTCAGTACAGGTTCCATGAACACAACCAGGATACGGCAAACACTCGTCACACAGCGGACCCTGCCAGCCGTAGTTACACCTGAAACATAACAAAACACAATAACATGGTTTACTAGCTGTCACGGATACAGACCGTACGACTCCATGAACTTCAGAGACCTGATACTCGACAAACCGAAGAATCTCAATCAACCAGGTTTTCATGGGTCGGTTGGCCGCAGCAAAATAAAAAACATTTCAAAAGTTCGCTGCAAATTCACTTTACAATTACGTGAAAACAACACTGAAAGGGAAAAAGTTGGTAAAAATAAAATGTGAAAACATACACTGTAAAAGCTGTAATGTACAAAAAACTGTAGAAATTATGAAAAATGTCTCTAAAATATTGATATTTTTTAAATTTAAATGCAGTAAAGGTGTGGAAACGTATGGTTTTACAGGTAAAAAAAATAAATGAAATTAAATTTAAAGTGTAGCATTTTTGATTTGGTCATTATTTACAGTTTTTGGAACTGATTTTTTTTATTTTTTATTTTTTTAAAATACTCTTTTCCTGTGATATCTATTAAATAATATCTTTAACATGACAAACAGGAAAAAATCTGGAACATATATATATATATATTCAATCCTTAATGTAAAATAATCAAATTTTAAATGAGAAAAAATAAAATACAGCAATAAAAGCGTGACTGTAATTTAACAAAAACAAGGCAAAATCTGTAAAATAACAGTTTGAGTTTTAATGTACATATTTGTTTTCTAATAACGGCAAAGATCTGTGAATTAAAAATATTTTTTGCAATTTAAATATAGTAAAAAAACAAATTGCATAATTTTACAGCCACTGGTTGTAAAGGAACAAATCTGTAAAAATACTGATTATTGATATGATCATTATTTTATTTATTTTTCTGTGATTTTTATTATATATTATTTGTAATTTAACAAAACAGAAAAAAATCTGTAAAATAACTGTTTAATGTTTGTTGTTTTCTTTTAAATGACGGCAAATAGCTGCAAATTAATTATGTATTTTTTGCAATTTAAATATAGCATAAAAAACAAATTGTCTCATTTTACAGCCACTGGTTGTAAAAGAGCAAATCTGTAAAAACACTGATTATTGACATGAACATTATTTTTTCTTGCAGTTGACACATAAATTTTATTTATTTTTTCTGTGATTTTATTACATATTATCTGTAGTTTAACCAAACAAGGAAAATCTGTAAAATATCAGCATTTAAAAAAAAAAAAGTCACACTTAATAACTGTAAAAACCATAATTTCCTGCAGGGTACTGATAATTAAATTCCCGTAGAGGAGAGTTCTGAGCGTCTGAGTGAATCTGACAGTAAAATAATTCCCTGTTATTGCAGCAGGACGGAGAAAGTGTTGCTGTTTGCAGCCGGAGGGAATCTCTACAGCCTGACAACCTAATAACCCAGGAGGAGTTCACCTCCCGACACCGATAGTTAGGCAGCGACAACAGAAAGGCTTCACCGCTTTACTGAGTGTGACGTCGGGCAGCAGCCAGTCGGACGTCCTGCAGCCAACGTGGAGGAGAAAAGAGGCTTTTTAGATCCACAGGAGCAGAAAAGTGAAGCAAAGAGTCGAACAGATCGTCTCCATCGAAGGCTGCTGACTAACCTGAGCACTGAGGGTGGGTTCATGTTGTGTATGAGACTTATAATGCTGCTTTTTCCACAAATAAACACACTCAAATGCATCGATTTAGATTTTTAACTCTGTTTTTATGAGCCTGTTTGCAAAAAATCTCTTTCTTATACCGATTTCTGACCTTAACTGAGTCTCAGCTTCAGTATAAAGTGATAAAAACAGAATATTTCAACATGATTTGGCAGAAAAAGGCACAAAAAAATGCTTGTTTTGCTTAAATTTTCTTATTGCAGTGGCACATTTTTCTTTTTTTTTACAGGATAACATACGTTTAGTGTTGCAGCAGTGAAAGGGGGATACTGCAAAAATGTCGGGACCTCAAAACAAAATCAAAAACACACATAAATGCTGTTGATTTTGCCCAGATTGCTTTGAATGTGGAAAAAACAACACTGCATGGGGTCATTCTTCATGTAGAAACACACTGGTACTGCACATTATATTAAAAGAAGCTTCAGGTAATTGATTATTTTCATTACTGATCAATCTACGTTTAGTTTTTCTTCATTATCTCATCTAAAAATGCAAATATTCAGTGACATATGCGACATAACTCTGCACCACTAGCTCCCAGATCACCCAAAACTCCAACATACCGACTCTGAAGCGACAAAAAGCAACAAATACTCACGTTTAAGACGCTGCAGTCATGTTTAGTAAAGTTTTGCATGCATGTAATGGATTATTAATGATACTGTAATCAACTAATTGACTAATTAACCAAAAGAACTTTTACAAAACTGAAAAAATCTCATCCTTGCGGTCGTTTCTGGCTTTAATTAAGACCTGCAAGTGTTTCTCCTTCAGTAAAAAATGATTAAACTGAACATTTGAACATGATTTCACAGAAAAAAGACGGTTGTTGCGCAAAAAACTGCTTGCATGCTTGACTTTTCTCACTGCAGAGGCATGTTTGTGGTCATTTTTTACAAGATAAACTGAGATAATCTCACACTGGGAGAATTAGTGTGACTTTATCTTATCAAAAAAAGCAAAAATAGAGCGACGCAGGTTCCCAAGATCACTCCTAAACTCCAATATTGTAATTTTAAAGCGACAAAAAGCAACAAATCCTCACATTTAAGAAGCTGGAACCTTATTTGGTAAAGTTCTGCATGCATGTAATGGATTATTAATGATACTGTAAGACACTAACTGCTTCAGAACTTTTAAAAAACATCATTTCTGATCTTAATTGAGACCTAAAAGTGTTTTTCTCTCAGTAAAAAGTGATAAAACTGAATATTTGAGCATATATTCAAAGAAAAAATCAGGCTTCTGCACAAAAAAACTGCTTGCACTGCTTCATTTCTCTACTCCAATGTCATTTTTGTCACTTTTAATGAGCTAAACCTTTATTTAAGGCACAACAGTGATCATCTGAGATCGATCTCTGCTTTGCTATCTCATCTAAAAAGGCCAGAATCATGTTAAATATGTGACATAATGTCCCCAGTTTGCTTCAAAACTCAGAAATTATGACTTTAAAGTGACAAAAAAGCAACAAATCCTCTCATTTGGCAAGATGGAACCTTGTTTAGTAAAGTTCTGCATGCATTTAATTGATAATTAATGATATAGTAAGCTGCTAATTGCTTCAAAACTTGAATAAAAGTGAGAAAAATCTCTTTCTTACAGTCATTTTTGATCTTAATTGAGTCCTAAAAGTGTTTTTCTCTCAGTAAAAAGTGATAAAACTGAACATTTGAGGATATATTCAAAGAAAAAGTGTGGTTGATGCACAAAAAACTGCTTGCATCGCTTCATTTCTCTGCTACAACCCTTTATTTATGGCACAACAGTGACATTTGAGATCAATCTATGCTTTTTATCTGATCTTAAGACGCCAGAATCATGTTAATTATGTGACATAATGTTTCCAAATTGCTTCAAAACTCCTAAATTATGACTTTAAAGTGACAAAAAAGCAACAAATGCTCACGTTTTAGTAGCTGCAGCCTTGTTTGCTGACATTTGCATGCATTTAATTGATTATTAATGATATTGTAAGCTGCTAATTGCTTCAAAACTTGAATAAAAGTGAGAAAAATCTCTTTCTTACAGTCATTTCTGATCTTAATTGAGTCATAAAAGTGTTTTTCTCTCAGTAAAAAGGGATAAAACTGAACATTTGAGGATATATTCAAAGAAAAAATCAGGTTGATGCACAAAAAACTGCTTGCAATGCTTCATTTCTTTACTCCAATGTCATTTTTGTCACTTTTAATGAGATAAACCTTTATTAAAGACACAACAGTGATCATCTGAGATCGATCTCTGCTTTGTTATCTGATCTAAAAAGGCCAGAATCATGTTAAATATGTGACATAAAGTCCCCAGTTTGCTTCAAAACCCCTAAATTTTTGACTTACAGCAGCAAATCTTCACGTTTTAGAAGCTGCAGCCTTGTTTGCTGACGTTTGCATGCATTTATTTGATTATCAATGAGACTGTAAGCTGCTAATTCAGAACCTGAGGCAGCTGACGAGGCACCGAAGCGACTTTCTAACGAGATTTTTCCGTCGCATGCGTGGCGGTGCCGTGAGCTCGGCGGAGGTCAGCCGTGGAATGGGCCTGCCGTGTCGGAGGGAGGGTTAGCTAATCTGTTGGTTTATGGCGGCACTCTGTTATTCCAAGGCCAGCGCTAACCTCGCCCCACCTGTCCTGTCACTTCTCCGTCGGGGGGCTATTTTAGGGAGCAGCACTCCTCCTCCTCCCTCCTCCTCTTCCCTCCTCTGACTCCCACAAACACTTCAAAATGGACGCCGACCAAACAGCGGCGGAGCTGCAGCACGACGGGAGGACGGACTGGAAACGCTGCAGCCGAGGCTTATTTAGACTCGAGGTGTTATTTTCTGAGCATTATTAGGATTTAACCAGCTTTAGATTCACGCTGACTTCCTTTATAGATGCTCGAGTTCAGACAGCATCAACATTTGAGAACTTCAGCACCCTGAGTTAACCCTCTGAGCTCCAAAACCCAACTCAAAAGGCCTGTTTTCTTCGATAAAATCGCCAAAAATGACACGATTTATCAATCAGAAGCTGTAAAAACTGAAAGAATCCGACGTTTTTTTGAGTAAATCATGAGTAAGATGCACATCTGTCTAGAAAATGAACCAAATCTCAGGGTAAACTTGTGAAATTTAATCAAAATTAACTTTATTTTATGTGTCTTATCTTAAAAAAAACAACAAAAATAAACTATAATCCCCATAAATCACATTAAGATGTCCAACTCAACAGCAGAAATACACATATTTACCAACAGTTTTGCTCTCTGCAGCTGATTTTCTTGCTCACGACAACTGTAACGTAGGAAAATCTCCAATCTGTTGCTCATCTTTGGATGACTTTGAAACTGTCTGCCAAGGCAGTGATGGCAGGAGTCACCACGCCGACTTATTTTACGTGCCTCGTTAAATAAATCGACAAAAAATAAACGGTTTGCGCCAAAAAGATTCTGCAAAAAACGAAAAATTCCGCTCTTCTCTGCGAAACCGGGAAGCCAGGATTGACTCGGCTGCAACCAACAGTGAGGTGAGGAAAATTCAGAGAGGTTGAACTGCAGGCAGTGTTTCCACAGAGGGACCGAGAGGAAAATCCAACCCACTGGATCAATAGAATAAAAGCAGCATGGCTCAGAAACAGAGAACAGAGGAGACAGTAGTTGGAGATACATCCAGCATGGTGGAACATCTTTCTACAGATGATGTATAGAGACTCAAAACTGGGCTAAAAATTGTCTAACATGACTTAAATCGTACATAATGACTGAAAAAATGTCATTTTAAACACATTTGGAGTCATTTTGAACCAGTTTCAAGTCATTTTGGATCATTTTCAAAGTAGTTTTGGACAATTCTTGAGTTTTCTGGACATTTTTGGTTACTTCGGGCAAGTTTCAAGTTATTTTTTAGATATTTATTTTTATTTTTAGAGGCTGTAAAAGTGGAAATAATTAGATATCTATAGCATGTGGAGACAAATTGACCACAAAGAGACACAAAACGACACAACTGAGACACAAAACGACAAAAATGAGACTCAAAAACGAGACAAAACAACAAGTCGAATGCAGCATGGCTCAGAAACAGTGAACAGAGGAGACTGTAGTTGGAGATACATCCAGCATGGTGGAACAGTCTGATAAGCTATGCTAACAGTTTCCCACTACTTCCAGTCTTTGTGCTAAGCTAAGCTAACGCTAAAAACGCCAAGACATTAACCCAATTCTTTCACCTTTGTTTTGACCAAACCGAAATCATAACATTCAAACTCTACTGTCAACCTTGGAAACACATGTCGATAACCTTCACTCAAGGGCTACTTACTCGCTTCTTTTGGAGCTTTCGGCTGCATCAGTTGTCATAAAGACAGTTAAAGGCGTCAACCTTCAAGACTGTTGACTTTCCTGAAAGCTCCATCTGACCTTCATATGATATCGTCAAGCAGCTAAGCTCTTTTTAAATCCAAAGTAGATGTAAAGGTGACGCAAACGACGGCTCAAACTGCAAACATGAAGCGAATAAAGACGAGTTGTCCTTTAATTAGCAGAACAATCAAACTGTCAGACGAGTTTTAGATGCCAGACCCGGAGAGCGAAGGGTTAAAGGCTGAGAGAAGCAGCGAGGAAACACTGAGAAACTCTTCCCAGGCTGCAGAGGGAACCTAAAAATGTGTGTTTGGTGTCTAGTTTCTTACGCATTCACAACCTACGCTGCCTCGGGTGACGCTGCTGGACCTGTATCCAGGCAACAGCAGGCCAAGTCCGGCGGCTGGATTTGGGCGCGAGACTGTAAATAATTCAGGGCAGCGGCGGCGGCGGCGGCAGCCCCCTGGTCGTCTCCGGCCCACCGTCCGGCCCCTGGGTGTGGTCGGCCGGGATATTTCTGGCCCCTCCATTGATGGGACGGCAGCAGTGTGGTGACGGGGCTTGTGGGTAATGCCACCCTTGGCCTGTGGCTGCCTCGAACCATTTCCCTGCAGCCAGACAGGCTGTCCAGGTCGACCACACAGCTCCACACACAGGAGCAAACAATGCCAACACGGAGCGGAGCGGAGCGGCTGCTTCACGCTACAGCTGCTGCTGTTTATGCTGCATGTTTATGACGTTACTCTTTGATCGTCACCGTCAAATATCCTGCAGAGGAATTCACTTTACACCAGACTGAATAGAGAGATGGACGAACCTCCATGATCCACATCTAAACATCTACAGACTTTCCTCTCTGCTCTGCCCATCATCTCTAGAAAGATGTTCCTCCATGCTGGATGTATCTCCAACTACTGTCTCCTCTGTTCTCTGTTTCTGAGCCATGCTGACTTTATTCTACTGATCCAGTGGGTTTTTTTCTTCTAAAAATAACTTAAAACCTTCCAAAAGTAACATAAAATTGACTAAATGGACACAAAATTGGTCCAGAGTAACAAATAAAGTCCAAAATGACCAATAAAATGTTTAAAAATGACCTGAAACGTCGTCAAAATGGCCCAAAAATGATTCAAAATTGCAATATTCAGGTTTTAAGTCTCTCATTGTTGTCGTTTTGTGTCTCAGTTGTGTCGTTTTGTGTCTCTTTGTGGTCAGTTTGTCTCCACATACTATAGATTTCTAGTTATTTCCACTTTTACAGCCTCTAAAAATAAAAATAAATGTCTAAAAAATAACTTGAAACTTGCCCAAAGTAACCAAAAATGTCCAGAAGACTCAAGTGTTGCCCCAAAATACTTTGACAACGATCCAAAATGACTTGAAGCTGGTTCAAAATGACTCCAAATGTGCTTAAAATGACATTTTTTCAGTCATTATGGACGACTTAAGTCATGTAAGGCAATTTTTAGTCCACTTTTGAGTCTCCACTCATCATCTGTAGAAAGATGTTCCTCCATGCTGGATGTATCTCCAACTACTGTCTCCTCTGTTCACTGTTTCTGAGCCGTGCTGCATTTATTTATTGATCCAGTAGGTTGGATTTTCCTCTAAAATAACTTGTAACCTGCTCAAAGTAACATAAAATTGACCAAATGGACACAAAATTGGTCCAAAGAAACAAAAAAAAGTCCAAAATGACCAGTAAAATGTTTAAAAATGACCTGTTGAAGTTTTTATCGTTTTGGACAAAGATTAAATAATTTTGAACAAAGTTTTTTTTGTCATTTTGGACACATTTTGAACCATTTTCTGAGTCAATCTGGACAGGCTTCAGCTACATTATTGTCTGCTTTCGCTCATTTTGGTCATGTTATATGTTGTTTTTGTTGTTTACTGTCTGTTTGTGTTCGTCCATGTCTCTTTATGGTTGTTTTTTTCTCCACATACTGTAGATATATTCAACTATCTACATGTTCCTGGCCTCTACAAACCTTTCCTCTCCACCCCACTCATCATCTCTAGAAAGATGTTCCTCCATGCTGGATGTATCTCCAACTACTGTCTCCTCTGTTCTCTGTTTCTGAGCCATGCTGCTTTTATTCTATTGACCCAGTAGGTTGCATTTTCCTCTCTTTGTGGAAACACTGCCTGCAGTTCAACCCGAATAGCGAGTCTTGGTCAAAGCCGAGTGTGTCATGGCTTCACGGTGGAGCAGAGCGGCGCAGAACGTTTTGTTTCTTACATGATTTGGAGCAAACTTCTGCTTAATTTTAAAACGACACCTGGAAAATAAAGTGAGTTTGATGAAATACGACAGTTTTAAGCTTGGATTTGGTTAATTTCATCGGACACGATCTGTTCAAAAACTGTCGGAAAGTTGAAAATCAGACTGTTTTCTCTGATAAAAGGCGTAATTTGGGCAATTCTTTAAAGACAATTTGCCTTTTAAACCTCTTGGAGGGTTAAACCTTCATATTTTCTCCTCTTAAATGGAAAATTCCAGTTGATCTGTCCATTATCTAAACCAGTGGTTCTCAACTGGTCCAGCCTCAGGACCCACTATGTCTCTATTAATAACGGTCGTGACCCAAATTGTTGAAGTTTGCTGTTCCTGTTAACAATTTAAGGTTTATTTGGGTGGAATCTCAATACATTTTGATACAACTTAGGAAAATTTTGGCTTTTTTTTGCTAATTTTGGTTTATTTGGATGTTTTTGCCAAGTTTTGGGCATATTTTTGCCCATTTTGACAGATTCTGAGCACATTTTGGTTCATTTTTGGGACGTTTTAGCATAAATTAACCCATCAGGCTGGCAGAACCAACTCTAGAGGTTAATAGTGGGCAACTACTGGTGTCACCACCACTAAATATCCTGCTACTGAAAGCAAACTATGTCATAAGAAACACGTCCTTTAAAATAAAAGACTTTATTCCACTACTTTTTTGGGGGGACATGCTTCTCCGACCCACCAGTTGGGAACCACTGGTCTAAACCCCGTTCACTGGAGGTAAAACCAAAAGCGAGTGAAATGCTGGTAATAATCAGTTATTGACATGAAAACTGAGGCACAAAGCTGTCGTTATTTAACTTTATTTGACTGTCAAATCACTGGGATGAAGATTTTTCCCGACATTAATACAAACCCAACGTGAACTCGTGCCTTTTTTCTGCCCCTTATAGCGTTTTAGTTTCATCAGGTAGCTTGATTTAGAGCTTCTAGTCTCATATTTTCACTTCTTTTGATTAATTAAAACCCTCCTCTCTGAATCAATAACAAAAAAAGCTGTTTTCTCTCTTCGTCTGTGTCTTTTTTCTGCTCCCGATTGCGACGAAACTCCAAATCACATGTTGAGGCACATTCCAGGGTGTTCCTCTCTGCTCCAATCCTCTGGCCATTTTCTATGAGAAATGTCAGCCCCGCTTCTCTTCTCCTTTTTACGAGATCGAGACTAAATCAAACCTGCCTCGGCCTCCCTCCTTCCTCCGCTGGCGTTTCCAAACACTTGGCACTGCCGCCTTCCTACGTGCAGTTTGTCTTTTTAAAGCTCGGCTGTGTCTAAATGCACAGTTCGGTTCCACATGTAATCAAATCTAAATTTCCCTGCTTCCTCTCCCGTTCACATATAACTGCTGCGACAAACGCCCGCTCAGCCTTTTTAGGAAACCCATCCTAGCCCCACTGTGTAGCTATACTGTGAGTAAAACTACTGTGGAAGTACTTCATCAAATACACTCCAAGAAGTTTTGTCTGATCATTCACACCTACGGACAAGTTAGAATCATCAGTTAACCTCGGCATGTTTTTGGACTGTGGGAGGAAGCTGGTGAAAACCCACGCTGCTCAGGGAGAACATGCAAACTCCACACAGGAAGATCCCAGGCGTCCTAACCGGGACGCGAACTGGAGATCTTCTAGCTGTGAGGCGACGCTGCTAACCACCGAGCCACAGTGCAGCCCTCATATCTGATCAAGGAGGTCATGTGATGGCCGGCGTTGGTTTGTTTGTTTGTTTATGTGCAAAATAACTCGAAAACTCATGGATGGATTTGGATGAAATGTTCAGGAAATGTGTGAAATGGGACAAAGAACAAATGATGACATTTTGGGACTGATCCGGATCACCGTCTGGATCCAGGATTTTTTGTTTAATGCAAGTGTCAATTAAATGTGATTTACTCTAAAAGCCACCAGAGGGCACTCTTGTTTTTGGGGTAACCCCCTCTGACCACATGACATTTTGGGCGACAGACAGCGACAGTGACGGACTTCTCTTTCCTTCCTGAGCGACATACGCACGGTTGGGCCGGCATTCTTATCTCCGGTTGTCTAAGAAGCTGGGAGGCTGTTAGGAGCTGCCGCGCTACAGGCCGCGCCTGTTCATTAGGTCGGATGGGGTGAAGGCCACATTGTCGGTAGGACATTTGAACTGTATGTAATTACATTTGTATCTGTAACGTTCCATACAAAATATGTGAATTGGGAGATTGTGTTGGGGGTGGACTGAAGCTCCTTGGCGGAGGTATGAGCTCTCTTTATTGTTTCCATGAATGATATGCCGTATATTATGTTCCAGCTGTACCGTAACACTATTGCACAACACAAATTTCACTTTGGCACAATAAAATATCAACAAAAAAACTTGTCTTACCTGATAAAAGTGACTTAGTTTTAGAGGCCTCAAATACCTCAGAAGGATATAAAACCTAAACTACATCCAGACTTGGGTCAAATTCACCATAAAGACTTAAAACCGAGTTTGTGTTGTCATGTGATATTACTTTTTCAATGTATTTTCCATTTATTTTTGTATAACCAGCACGTAGGTTTGAAAGGCATGTTTTCTTTTCTAAAAATCACCAGTCACAACATTTGTTTGCCATCGATCTGATCTGAGTCATTTAATTTAGCATCTGCCGATACCAATACCATTTTACTAGCTAACAGACACTTATATATATGGATTGTAGATTAGCTGTAGTACCTGGGTGCTCCACTAGTCAAAGAAATTAAACACTGCTGCGACCAAAGGATGCAGTCATTTTCGCGTTGGTAAGCAGAGAGCACTGTGCGGGTTTAGCTAGTAAAGGGGAACCATGACAAAGACTTCTGTGTGGCTTAATGACCTCTGGGCCAACATCTGACTGGCGTGTGATGGCCACTTTTGCAGCTTTTATCATGTGTCTGTGGCTGTGCTAGCATGATTAGCGCATGGCTAATAGAAGTATGCTAAATTTCTACTGTCGATTAATCAATTAATGATTGGTATTAGGGACATCTCGAGCCCAAAATTGGAATTGAGGCTGATCGCATGAATTTTTAAGTGATTAGAATCCACACATACCTATGCCTGACATTTTGTTTACATCTGTTTTCACGTGGAGACATGAATAAAAAAGCCACAAGACCCAATTTTATAATTTATTTGCTGTCCTAAGGTCAATAAGTCTCTGTCACGGTGCTCCTTTACTAGCTAAACCTGCTATAACACTCTCCGCCTGCCAACACAGCACTGATACTAGCTAGAGTATTGAACAGGTGCTACAGCTAATCTACAACATTTGAAGTGTTTATTATCTTGGAAAATGGTGTCAGGTATTGGCAGATCATAAATAATAAATGACTCGGTTCAGGAGCAAAAGAATACCTGATCGGTACGCCCCTAAATGAATGAGCTCCTCATAGAAGTCTCTGTCATGGCGCTGCTTTACTAGCTAAACGCTAAGCTAATCTACAACACTTTAAATGTGTAGTATCTTAGAAAATGGTAGGTTTGGGCAGATAATAAATATTAAACGACTTGGTTCAGGAGCAAAAGAATACCTGATCGGTACGCCCCTAAATGAACGAGTGCCTCATAGAAGTCTCTGTCATGGTGCTGCTTTACTAGCTAAGCGCTAAGCTAATCTACAACACTTTAAATGTGTAGCATCTCAAAAAATGGTAGGTTTGGGCAGATAATAAATATGAAATGACTGGGTTCAGGAGCAAAAGAACACCTGATCGGTACGCCCCTAAATGAACGAGCGCCTCATAGAAGTCTCTGTCATGGCGCTCTTTTACTAGCTAAGCGCTAAGCTAATCTACAACACTTTAAATGTGTAGTATCTTAGAAAATGGTAGGTTTGGGCAGATAATAAATATGAAATGACTTGGTTCAGGAGCAAAAGAATACCTGATCGGTACGCCCCTAAATGAACGAGTGCCTCATAGAAGTCTTTGTCATGGTGCTGCTTTACTAGCTAAGCGCTAAGCTAATCTACAACACTTTAAATGTGTAGCATCTCAGAAAATGGTAGGTTTGGGCAGATAATAAATATAAAATGACTTGGATCGAATCAGGAGCCAAAAATACTACGCTGCTGTGCATTTTAAGGCCAATACCGATCAATTAAAGGAGGCTTTGATCAGGACTTAGATTGGGATTATGGCTTCCCGTGTTCTGCAGTGAAAAATGAGCCCATAATGTGACGGAAACCCAGAAAGAGCTTGGACTCTAGAGGCTTAAATCAGTTATATGGATGAACTCAACTGTCATATTTATGGACGATAATGTATGCACTTTCAGACTGTGTATTTATCTGTGTTTTAATATTTTCGGTTTCAGTTTTAAACCTCTGCAGCTCTGCTTTGTTGTCTGCATCTTGTTTGGAATCCACTCCTGGCGGCTCGCAGCCATAACAAGGCCCAGGATCGGAAAAAGGTGACGTGGGCTGGAAGGAGGTGGTGTTTGGTGGACGGTGGGAGGAAACATGCAGCAAAAAAAAACAACAACACAGGCCTCTCGCTCTGTTTCTGCAGCTTCAGAACAGGAAGCAGAACAATGGCTGCTGGATCAGAGGGATGGTGGAGGCGGGGGGGACTTCAGAGAACTGAGCCGGGGGGTCGAATGTTATCAACAAGCCCCTCATCACTCCGTCGTGTCACCGCTGTTAACCTCATTAAGGCCTTTCCATGCAAACAGGATCATATTTTACATCACCTGACAGCGTCGCTCTGCGGTAAACAAACAAGCAAGGCTGGATTCGACTCACTTGCACTCCCCCGGCGAGCTGCACGTCCCATGCGACGGGCTGCATCCCTGCTTGCAGATCGCTTTGTGGGAAGGAAGAGAGGAAAATCACGAGTTAGCATTTGGCAAAAATCATCACTTCTGCAGCGCACATCATTAAAACCTCATCAGGAATCTTTCGCCGTGGCAGCAGTAAGGTGGCGAGGCGGCCGCCGGAGGGCCGAAGGCGCCTCCAGCAGCGACGCGAGTTTCCAAACATGCCTGGAATTCCTGCAGAGCGACACCCTGACACGAACTTCCGTGAACTTCCCGAGCGTCTTCCGAAAAGGGCGGCGAGGAAGTGAAAAAAAACGCTGCGTCCACGTGATCGCAGGACGTTTTGATGCGTTTATTTTTGGCTTTCGGGCTTTCATTTTAAAAAAAGAACAGCGGATGTTTATTTTGACTCTTGAAAAACAGCGAAACCATCACAAGAAATACATTTATTTTTTCGAAAAACCTGTTTTTTTCTGTGCCTTTATCTTGTAGTCACTGTGTTCCATTGAGTTTAATTACCTGCTATTATAATTATACATATTTTAGTTCAACTCCTGTTGTTTTTTTAAATAAATCTGACTTCAGGTGACGTAAAAAGAGTTGAAAATATTCATAATTTTAAAATAAAACTCCAATTTTTCAGTCTGACTTCTCACACAGTGTTTTCTATTGTTGTGGTTTTAATAATTATATTTATTTTACTTCACTGAAAGTTTACAGTTTGTCTTATTGTTCACATTTTTTCTATTTTATTCTCATTTTTATTGACTGCACTACTTTTTATTTATCTTTAACCATCTTACAGTCGCCACCCGTCAAATACTTAGTTTTATTCCAATGTTTTGCCGTGAACTAGTCTCCAACTCGATTTTTATCTATTAGATTTGTTTGAAAAATGTTTTATAAATACAGTTTGTTTGACAGATTGGTTTTTTAATTTTAATTTTTATTTAAAAATATTTTCCGTAATGCCAATTTCCCAAATACAGAGCCTCAAAACTGACCTAAAGACTTTCAAGTGTTATCGGAAGACTCTTAAAAACCAAAAACATAAAGGTATTAGCTAAAAAAAATGAAAAATTTAAAGTTTAAGCAAATAATTATAGATTTAGGAAAACTTTATATTAAAATTTTTTGATGTTATCAGTCATATTTTTATTTATTGAGTCCCTTTTCACTGTGTTTCATCAGTTTACCAGAAACTATATTTAAATAAATTGAAAAATCTGTTGTTTTTCAATACAAACAGTTAATAACTGACAATAACAACACTTAATAATACTATTTCCTGGTGTGTATTTGCAGTACATCTCACCTGTCTTGCAGTCGGGACCCGTCCAACCCTCCATACAGTCCCGGTTTCCAAGCTGGTCGCACACGTAATGTCCGAAGTAGTCGTCTCGGGGTCGGCACACTTTGTTGCATTTGCTGCCGTAGTAATGCTCGTCGCAGCGGACCCGGATCGTGTATTCGATGGCGGCGACGGAGCTTTTGTACTCCACCGTCTGCTTGTCCTCTCCGGGGTTGATCATCCCCTTGTAGATGCTGCGCTCGATCAGCAGCTCGTCATCTGCGTAGAAGAATAACAAACGGCGTCAAAGAGATAAAACTAAAGAGTAGCACTGCATCTTTTCTCGGTTATTAAATCTCACGGCCGATCTTCAAACTGTGTGCTTCAAATTTCGAATTTGCCGGACGGATTTTATCCAGTTTGATACATAAATAAAGGAAGGTGTCATCTGTGTAGAATGGCAGCAGTTATCTTCATTGTTAGTTTAAGGTCGTATAGGAGGAAAGAAACCACCAGAAGATTTAGACTTTTTTCTTAAAAGATGACTTAAAGGAATTAATTGATCATCAAAACTGTCGACAATTACATGAACAGTTGACAGCCAATCGATAAATCGTCTTTACTCGCGTTTTATTGTCTTATTTTTTAGTATTTTATTGCTTTTTTCCAATGCTTTATGTATTTTAATGTTTTGTAAAGCACCTTGTTTTAAAAGGCACTATTTGTAAATCCATACTTTGCTTCCTAATTCCCCCATAAAGCATGTATTGGTGCAAAAAGCAGCGTCCCCAGTATAGAACCCTGAGGAACTCCACGACTAAACTGTAATATAGATAATTATCGATATAAATCATGAGAAAGTATAAAAAAAAACACACCCCGAAAAGCTGTTTGCACCTGACTCAGCTCTGAATATTTACAAGACAACAAGTCGAAGACATTTCGGCTGAACTGCAGGCAGTGTTTCCCAAAAAGCAGAGAGGAGACAGAGGAGCAAGTTGTTGGAAGATACATCCAGCATGGTGGAACATCTTTCTACAGCTGATGTTCGCTATGCTAGAACTTGTTCAGAAAAGGTGTGTCCATCTCCCCGAGGTGCTGCTAACTCTAGTAAAAGCAAAATCAAGCAAGAAATCGATGGAGTTACTTCGAATTTTGGTCTTTTCAGGAATTTTTCTGAATGTAATATTCTAATAGGTGTTTAAAAATACATTACAGCTACTGAGATCTAGCAGAACGAGTGTGGAGACGAGTCAGTTGTCTAGACTAGTGGTTCTCAACTGGTGGGTTGGGACCCAAAAGTGGGCCGCAAAGCCATTTTCAGAGGGTCACAGAAGCATGCCCCCTGTAAAAAATAGTGGTAAAAGGTCTTTTATTTTAAAGGACGTGTTTCTTATGACACAGTTTGCTTTCAATGGCAGGATATTTAGTGGTGGTGACACCAGTAGTTTCCCACTATTACCTCTAGATTTGGTTCTGCCAGCTTATTGGAGAAATTTATGCTAAAGCGTCCCAAAAATGAACCAAAATGTGCTCAGAATCTGTTAAAATGGACCAAAATATGCCCAAAAACTTGGCAAAAGCGTCCAAATATCCCAAAATTAGCAAAAAATATGCCAAAATTTTCTTAAGTTGTGTCAAAATGCGTTGAGACTCCACCAAAATAAACCTTAATTTGTTAACAGGAACAGCAAACTTCAACAATTTGAGTCGCGACTGTTATTAATAGAGACATAGTGGGTCCTGAGGCTGGACCAGTTGAGAACCACTGGTCTAGACAAATCATTCCTATGCAGACATCCAGCATCACTCAAAAGCACAACACTCCATCATGTGAAGAAATCCGACGTTTGGCAGGTTGTCATGCAGTTTTAATTATGGTTGCTAACGTGAAACGCTTCAGGGGAGGAGTTTTGGCATGGATGTATGGGGCTTTCAGCTCTACGGAAACAAAAATAAAAACACAGCAAAGCTCAGGAGTTCAGGAATTTGTGTCTGTTAGATAGAAGAGTCCAAACAACCAAACTCCTCAATGGGATTCCAGGGAACGGCGCTGATTCCGGTTATGGGATTTGACCCCCCAACAACTGGAGAGATTAGAGAATCGGCGAGGCTTCGAAGGATTGTTAGCGGAGATCAGAGGGAAGGTGTAACCTCCGGTCAGACATCACCAAGAATGTGGATGCAGGAAAAAAAAAGGCAAAAAGGAAAAGGGGGCAAAGAATAGGAAAATTAAGCAGCACAAACAGAGGCGTGTAGCGGCGAGGTCTGCGAGGGCTTGATAACCGAAAAGCTTTTTCACTTTTCCTGCTCAGTGAAATGCTTTTCTGGCCCTCCTTCCCCTCCGACCCCCTCCAGGATATCCAGCGCCGACTCCATCGAAGCCGGCCGGAAATAATAAGAGACGGGGAACAGGCGAGGAAGGGCGACATAGGAAAGACCCTTTAGCTTGTTCTCAAGGAACAGAAGCACCGTGACCCAGCAGGCAGAGCTGCTTTCAGAGCCGACGGTGACGAAATAATCCTCCTCAATGTGCTGTCTTTGGCTGAGAAAAACACCAACAGTCATTTTAATGAGTCAAACCAACTAGTTCCAACTTTCAATGCTGCTTTTCCTTCATGATTTAGGTTTATTTCTAGATATTCACACTGTCTTGTGAAAACCATGCACCTCAGGAGAAAACCTTTGTGATAAAGCACGTTTCAAATTCCCCAAAGGGTTTTAAATGGTTTGTGTAGCTGAAGCCATAAACAGGAAGTCAATCCTTCAGACTATCTAGAAAATTGAAAATCTTCCAAATTGGTAGAAACACAGTTTACAATACACAGCCACGAAATTAGCCATGGAAAATCACTGCTATCTCCTTTGTTGTTGCTCTACTTTCCATTATATTTCCATTATTTTCATCCTTGTTTCTCAGGTACATTTAGGAAGAAGTTCATAAAGTCCTTGGATAAACCCATTTTTTAGCTAGCAAAGGCGCACCATGACAAAGACTTTGAGTGCAGTCAAGACAAGCCTTATTAGGCAATGTTCCCATCATGAATTGGATCCATGATATGGATTCGGAGAAACAATAGTAGTTGGGGAGTCAAGTAAAGGCAGTGAGGGAGAAGGGGGAGGCAGAGGACATGTCTAACCCGGCAGGAGGAGAGGATACAGTCCAATCACACACCTCTCCTCTGCTCTGCTTTCCCCACCCCATTTTCCCTCCCCCAATAGGCAGAGATCCAGGAAGAGGAAGTGTATTTAAGGTGAGGGAGTGGCCTGCTAGAGTCTCTCTGTGGGACCATGTGGCCAGCTCAGGTGAGTTTGTGTTGTAAGGTGCAGGTTTGTTTTGTTTGTGCTCCTGTTTTGCTTCCCTTCTGTCATAATCGCTTAGCACTTAGCAGCTGTGTGTGGTGTCTAGTACTAGGGTAGCAGTGCAGCACTTAACAATAGCGATTTGTCAGTAGTATAATTAAAGCAAGTAGTGGTTAGCATTAGCATGTAGCAATTGCACTAGCTAAATGGTAGCATCGGCACTGGTCACTACCTGGAGCATGTCCTAAACGGGCCTGGGTCAGTTGAACGTGGCAGTGCTGGTTGGATAAGCAGTTAGCATTAGCATTTAGAAGCTAGCTAAATGGTAGCATCGGCACTGGTGTATCTCCTAAACGGGCCTGAGTCAGTTGAACGTGGCAGTGCTGTTTGAATCTGCAGTTAGCTTTAGCATTTAGCAGCTAGCTAAATGGTAGCATCGGCACTGGTCACTACCTGGAGCATCTCCTAAACAGGCCTGGGTCAGTTGAATGTGGCAGTGCTGGTTGGATTGTGTAGGAGCAGTGTGAACTGGCACTAGGGGGGGTGACTCTGGGACCCCAGAGTTCACCTCCATTGTCTGTTGTTTAGGAAGTAGATTCATTAAGATCTGCGATTACCAAATCATTTTCAACTCCAGCAAACGGGTTCGATTTGCATCCATCCATCCTCGTGGTCAATTTCAGTGCGGTGCAACATTCATCTAGTCCTCGAAAACCAAAAATCTGTCAACAGGTTTGAAGACCATGTTTTATGCCAGAAACTGTAAGAACAGGGAGAATTTTCAACTTTCATATGTCTCTGAAATAACTACTTGCAATTCCGTCGAGGAAATTACCCAAAATAAGCTTAAAATCATGATATTTCGTCAAATGTGCTTCACTTCACATGCATTATTCAAGAATTTTGCAAAACTAAACCATTTGCACCAGATCTTGAAAGACTGTGAGGAAAATCAAACCTGCTAGATCAATAGAATAAATGCAGAACGGCTCAGAAACAGAGAACAGAGGAGACAGTAGTTGGAGATACATCCAGCATGGAGGAACATCTTTCTAGAGATGATGAGCAGAGTGGAGAGGAGAAGGTTTGTAGCTTCCATGGAGGTGCAGGACTTTATATTTATATTGCAGTGAAAAACGAGACAGGAGAACCGTAAATTCACCGTAAAACCTTCACGAGCTACAATCACAGGACAGGCCTCAAACCAAGTCAGGCTTTGGTGGCAAAACCCCAACATGAAGGAAGAAAAAGTGCATTTTTATTGGCGTTTTTCTTGAATTATGTTTAATCCCTTCTTGTAAAACTTTTAAAAGTTATTAGTCTCAGTCAGTTATGATGTTAACTTCTTAATTCATAGCTAGACTGGAGCCTGATGTTAGATTTTCTGCATTTAGTTTATAAGACTTTTAAACAAAAAAAACACATGTATTTATGGGATTTTTCCATCTCAAATCATCAGGAACCTTCCTCTCAGCCATCTCTGATTTGCTTGAAGTTATATTATCACAAACTAAAGATATTCAAAAGGCCATCTGTGAAATTCTACGTTGCCATGTCAGATACTCTCATATATTTTTGTTTAAATTCCACGTCAAGATACTGTTTTTATTGAAATTAAAGGCGATGTTTGGGTGACAATATCTCAGGAACTATTAAAGATAAAAACCTGAAATTCTCACTGTTATTTCTCATCATGTCTTTAATGTACAATCTGCAGTGTTGGATGAGTAGATGTCACACTTCTTGAGACAACAGCTTCACGGTTGTTCAAACTCGGCCACAAAATTCAAAAAAACATGCAGAAAACATGTCGACTTGCAATTTTTAAAATACCGTATCCCAGAAAGTGTTTGATATATCAAGCTATACATTTAAAAACACATATATTTACTCATGTCCATCCACATTTCCAGGCAGTTCAGAGACGGTGAAGCATATTTTTTTTATAAATACTGTGAAATAAAAGCTAAAACTAGTCACTACTGTTGTGTTATTGTCTTATTCTGTCCTCATATTTCATCCGTATGTTCAGTTTAACGACGCTGTTTACTGTTAAAATGAGACTTTATAATAATATCAAAGGGTTTATTGAGTAAATGCTCATTAGAATGGACTTTATGCTGTGTTTTAAGGTCTTTAAATGCACCAGCAGCGACTAGAGCAGCCTTCAGAGTCGTAGTAGAAGTGAAATCTGGCCCGTATTCCTCCGAGTGTATTTTAATACCGTTGGCGTAGCTGCTGAAGTTTGACACAGTAGAAAAACTAGGAATCCATTTTCACACTGTCCTGATTTAGTGAGTCTCAGTGTGAGTTAACACACTGCCACAGATTCCAGCTCCACGCCCACCACCTGAAACGCTCTCCGCTGCTCATCTCCAGCAATTAGATATAAAAATATAGACCAATCGTGGGCCGCGAGCGCCGTGGAGGAGGTTCGCTGTTACCAGGGAGAGCAGCAGACGGAGGCCCATTTAAAACCGGCTTATATAAACACACCGGAGCAGCTGATCCACTCCAACACCAGAGTTTATCCAACAGTTCCACGCGACTAAACGCCGCAACGCTACCAGACCGGCTGCGACTCTTTGACCTTCCAGCAGCTCGTAACGGAGGCCGTCGCTCACCTGACGTCCGGTCGTTTAATTTGAAAAATGCAACGGTGCAGTCGCCAGGAAGAAAACCTCCAGTTTTACTTTTACTGTAAAAAATAAAATAAAAATCTGCAAAATAATGTGAAGACCGGGCAGCACAGGAGCCGAAAAATATGTTAAAATAGTAGATTTTTTTAAAAAAAATGACATATCTGAAAAATACAGATTTAAATGTAGTAAAACAGCATCATTTTACACTGTACAAGAACAAATTTGTAAAAATAAAAAAAAAAGTCAGTTAACATGTAAATTATTTATTTTATTAGATTTTGTCTGTAATTTAACAAAACAGGGAAAAATCTGTAAAATAAGTAAAAATAATAATAATAAAATTCACTATATTTCCATTTTTATGATATATTTTTTAACATATCATAGGGTTAATTACTTTTACTGTAAAAACAAAAGAAATATCTTCAAAACAATTGTTAAAATCTGGCAGCACAGGTGCCAGAAAAATATGTTGAAAATGGTAAAGTAAAAAAAAAAAACTGTAAAAGCTGTGAAAATAATATTTTTTAGTTGATTTTTTTAACATAATGAAACAGTGTCGTTCTATAGTCACACATTGTACAAGAACTGCCATTTAAAAAAATCAGTTAACATGTAAATTAATATTTGTTGTGATTTTGTTCGATTTTGTCTGTATTTTAACAAATCAGGGAAAAATCTGAAAAATAAGTTAAAAAAATAAAATAATATTTACTATATTTGTATTTTATTGTCCATAATTTTTCTGTTAAATAATGTAAAATATCTGTTGTTTAATCTTTTCTGTTTGCCAAATAATTTAAAAATAGTGTACGTTTATGGTGTTAAGTGTTTGATGAGATGAGATCTTTATTTGCTGATTTAAACATAATGTAAATTTATTTTTTGTAAAAGAAAAAATTACAACAAATTTGTTAAAATCCAGGTTTTTGACGTGGACATTTTTTACAGTTTGGGCACCTTTTTATTTATTATATGTAATTTAACAAATCTGTAAAGTGACAGTAAAATAAAGCTAGAAACATGTTTTCTTCATTAAGGCTGAGCTACGAGCAGTTAAAACCCTTTTCCATCACAGCTTGTTCCTCTATGAGGAAGGTGAACGTGAGCTTCTGTCATCTTAAACACCTCCTGCGACCTTTCACATCGTCCCACCTTTTGTCAAATGATGTATAAAATACCTGCGACAGAAAACACCTGAACTGAGGATCAGTGCCAGAACCTCCACGGTGATTCAGCGATGACGGCCTCGTCGTCACGCTTTGTTTTCAGAGCAACCACCAAACTTTCTCAAGCCCCCCCGGCAGACAACAAACCGATCGCTCCGTAAACACTTCGACGCAAAGACGCAGAAATGACCGACAGCCGCTTTCATCTACCTGAGGATTAGTTTCGACCCACTTCTCTCGACTGGAGTTAAACACCGACTTCAGATAGCTGCATGTAAACTATGAGGAGCCCGTAAACTCAGCCTTCAGATGCCAGAACTTTGCCATAAATCTGTCCACTGCTGCAGCGTGACACAGCCTGCCAAGAGAAACTAATCGATGAACATGCAAATCACCTGTTTTTCCAACGCCGTGAGGATTTAAGCTGCTGGCCCAAAGAACGTGTTGACACTGATGTTCTAAATCAATACGTGGGTTGTCATTTCTCATCTAAAATGCTTCAGTGCATTATAACAACTGTATTTTCTTTCCCTTGTCACTACGTAATTGTTGCATCCCAGCGTTTTTGCCCTCAGCTGTTGGCCGGCTGCAGTTTCAGAAAAATGGCAGCGGCAAAGTAAAAGCTTCCAAAGGTTTCCAAACTTTAGTAATTGAGATTATAACCAAACGGTGGCTTGTACACGCTGAAAAGTTTGACGGGCTTTACGTAAAACATCTAGATAAAGTATAAAAGGGGCATAAAGACATAGAAAATGCATTTCAACACAACTCAAAAGAGGTAAATAGGCAACGACAAACATTAATGAACTGAGAGCTGCAGCAGACTTGCAGGTTTCTGGTAGTTTATTCCAGATATGTGGTGGGTAAAACCTAAACGCTGCCTCTAAAAGCAGCCTTGGACTATGGGCTGTTTCATGCTGGTGAGCAGACTGTTGGAGTTTAGCTAGCAAAGGAGCACCATGACAAAGACTTCTGTTGCAGTCAAAACAATCCTTCATCTACTGGGGAAACGTTCTTAACACTGGCTGGTTGATGTAAGAGAGACGGTAAAATTACATGTCTGTAGTTGAAAACAGGAAGTAGGAATCGACTCATTATTGACGCCCATTTTTTGGCATTTTTAGATTAACAACAGCTAAAGCCATACTAGTATGGTGGTATCTTAGCAGTTAGCATTGGCATTTAGCAGTTAGCATTAGCATTATAGGCAAATCCGGCTGTATAGTCTCCTTGTGGGAGGTGAGGTTATTAGTAGTATATGCTAAGCAGTTAGTGGTTAGCATTAGCATTTGCACTAGCTAAATGGTAGCATCGTCACTGGTCACTACCTGGAGCATCTCCTAAATGGGCCTGGGTCAGCTGAATGTTGCAGTGCTGTTTGAATAAGCAGTTAGCATTAGCAGTTAGCTAAATGGTAGCATCGGCACTGGTCACTACCTGGAGCATCTCCTAAACAGGCCTGGGTCAGTTGAACGTGGCAGTGCTGGTTGGATTGTGTAGGAGCAGTGTGAACTGGCACTAGGGGGGGCGACTCTGGGACCCCAGAGTTCACCTCCTAGCCTCCTGGAGGTGTCGTGGGACTAAGTAGGAGAAACAGCGTTGAAGGGAGGTTTCCACCTGATGACCCCCAGAGACGTGTTAGGAATCACTGCTACTGGTAGCTATAGAGACAGATTAGGGATCCTAGGTCCTTCATGGAGGATGGATCCTTTCTTTGAGCACAAGTGTCTGGTGTTTAAATTAATTAATGCGCTCCTTTCGCTCTGATTCAGCTCTGTGGTGTCAAACAATGTCCCACCCACAGTTGTATCTGATTGGCTGTTACACATCATGAGAAACCGCCAATTACAAGCATTGTTTACACAGCGAGACAGACGAGCACATTTGCAGAGTGGAGCAGCTCCAGTGAATCAGAAGGGCTGTTGGAGGTGAGGTAGCAGAACTGCTGACGTTGCTAGGCTACGGCTGTCGCCAAAAGGTTAGCTGTGGCTCTTAGCCTGCTACTGAGGATACTGATACCCCTTTTCCACCAAGCTGGTTCCAGTGTTAGTTAGCTTAGCAAGCAAGCACCAACTCTTTGCTGGTCCAGAGCTAAGTACCGAGTACGTCAGGGGCTGGGGGCGGGGTTATGGTGACCAACCATCAACGGTGGAAAGGGACACACAAGCGCTAATTAGTGTCCTTGTTCTCCAGGACGTCCCTGGTCCCATCACACATGTATTGGAATGACTCCTGGAAGTTTACCACAAACTGTTGACCTGAAATCCGCTACAGTTGTGTCCCACCAGTAGTGCGATCGTTCATGTGCCCAGGCAACAAGCGAGCAGACCTTAAGACCATCTATAGAGATAAACATAGATATTATCATCAACTTACTGCTTTTGTTTAACTGCTATGTAATGGATGCTAGCGTAGTGGTTTTATGGTGACCCAATGGCTCCAACTTGACTCTTTGCCAATGGAAAAGCAAACAGGTTCATAGGAGGTTTGAACCAACTAGAACCAGAACTAGCAGCTGGTTCGTCTTGGTGGAAAAGGGGTATTAGAGTATCGTGACATCTTTTTAAAGTCAGACCAACTCTAAAACGCTGCTTCTAACAGACAGACGCGTCTCTCCAGCAGACTCAACCTGTAAAAACTGAACAAGCAGCGCAAACATCTCCACTAATTTATCAGGACATCAGGGGAAAGCTGTAAATTATATTTTAGCTTTGTAAATTAAGTCGCTATTGAGCTGTTGGGTTTGATCCACAGTCATTAGTTACAGAAGCCTGCTGTTAAATGCCATTCCTGTTGTTGGTGCAAGTTATTTTAAAAGAGTTATCACAGTGCATTGTGACCTAAATCCTGTTCAGACCTTCCTGCCAAGGCAGAAACTGAACTTTAATACACTTACGACACTGCGCTGCTTTATTTAGGAAAATACTTGAGTGTAATCAGGACTTGTGTTGGCAAACAATCAGAGGATTCACTTTGGGCAAAACCAAACTTGATCGGGACGTTCTTGTACCTGTGCACACCTGGAAGGATGGGAACTCTGCCTCTCTCTAATTATGTTACAGCATCACTAAGCGCTCGCCCCACCCAGCACACAGCTGGATGCTGCAAGCCCCTGCCTGCTCTCTGACGCCAGGCCGAAGTCATTCCCGAAAACGGAGGAAATCCCAAACCGAGGCAGGAAAAACACGAGTGAGTAAACAGAGCAGGAAGTGAACGATAAGACACCTGTGGAAAAACACTCAGGGACTTCTGCTCAGCGTACACTGTAAAAAAAGTCGAATTTTTAAACAATTTTTACTGCAATTTAATCAAAATAATTTAATGTTGTTTTACAGATTTTTCCCCTGTTAGCGGTGTATAGATAATGGATGGATGGATGGAAGATAATAACTAGCAAAATCTCAAAAAAGGATGAATTTGCATGTTAGCCATAAAAATAGAAGCAGGCCAAAACTACAAATAACTAGCGGTGTAACAATAAACCAAACCGAACCGCTCGGTACAGAGGTGTATCATGGTAGACTATTAAGAATGGCCAATGCACAGATTAGTTTTAATTGTGAACCTCGTAGCACCCACAGTTTCTCCGTCTCACAGTTGCACAGTATTGTGGAACTAAAAACAAGTAGGAGTTTCCAGGGGAACACAGGATGTGACGGACCGTTTATTCTCCTTCTGTGACGTATGGCTAGCTAATGGGATGCTAATGCTAACAGCTGGAAGACGCTCCGCCGTGGTTAAAACCACCCGTCTGGGATCACTTGGGTTTCCTGGTAAAGTATGAAAAAGGAGTAAAACAAGTGGACCAGACCAAAGCTGTAAGGAGCTCCAAACGTGGAGAAAGTATGGTGTTTATTATCTGTCATAACTCTGGTTTTACTTGGCCGATCAACACGATTCAAAGACTGGTAGATAGTTAGAAATCCACACTTTGGACACAAGTTGGAACGGAGACTCAGCGAGGCGTCTTGTTGATGCTACGTCACCTTAAATCAGTAATGACATTTTGACTTGCCGGGTCGTCTGTTGACTCCAAAGGGTTCAGTACCGAAACAAGATTTTTGTGTACCATTACAGCCGTACAAATAACGTCTACAATAAATATTAATTCATCCTTTTACTGTGGTGATTACAAAAAATACAATATTTTTATTATATTAAAATAGCAAATAACTGTTGTGTTACAGATGTTCGCTGTTATTTTAATAAAAAATGTGTCTATTAAGGATTGAGAAAAAGTCAAGAGGAGCAACAGAAACTGTAAATAATTTCCACAACATAAATCTGTATTTTCATATTCAGTAATGCATTATTTTACTCTGTTTAACCATCAAAGATAGTGGGTTTTTCTAAATTAGCGAGAAAGTTGAATTATTATTACCAATATCTGCCATTATTTGAAAGAGGTTATGTATATTAACGACTGAAGAATGGTGATCATTTTTAATTGTAAGTAACTGTTAAAACTGGAATTTTACACGTTTTCCCTGTTTGGTTAAATTACAGATAATAACAAGTAAAACCACAGAGAGCAGGATTAATTTACATGTTAACAGAAAAAGAAAAACACAACAAAACAAAATAATACAAACAGTCATTCATTCCTCTACAGTGAGTATTTTTGTGTCATCCTTGCTGCCGTATTCCACCGTTCTTTAACCGATTCTTGTTTTACAGTGTATAATTGAGTGTGTATTTTTAGCCTGTGCAGTGTGACTTATAATCCGGCCGTCAGGTTTTCTGTCCGACACCAGACTTGGCTGCTGACAGACTCACTGACAGATCCGGGGCTCAGACTCGCCGTCACGCAACCGGACTCGGTCCAAGTCTGCAGGACGGGACACGGTGGTCGAGACATCAGCACCTCCTGTCACTGCCTGAAGCCTCCTGAAGCCTCCGACCCCCCAGGATAAATAAAGCCTCCCTCCAGTCATCACACAGCAGATCTACAGGTGGTCGGGCAGGCGGAGGTCCGGGGCCGAGGCACGGCAGCCTGGATGCCGGCCTGTCACGGTGCTCCTGGATAACGAAGTGGCGTGCGGTAGCCGGACAGCTGCCGGGACGCTAATTAGGGTCTGTAATTAATGGCTTAACGAGGCGAGCTTAATATAGAGGAGAGCCGAAAACAGCCCCGGTGACCCTGAAGAGGGCGAGAAAAGGGGAGATGGAGGTTGGAGGGGCATAAATAAACCGGCTGTCAGCTACATGTCAGAACGCTGCATGGGAACGCTGAAGGTTCTTTGGATGGCTGCTGATTTCCTGCAGTGTCATTATAAAAACGGACATGTTCAGACACAGCGGCTTTCTCAGGCGATGGAGCTCAAATTCTGCCTAGTCAGCCGGTTCATATCAGGTTCCACACTCAATAAAAAAAAAATGGAGATACATGTTTTGTTATTTTTCATCAGCAGGTACCATTAACCGGCACAAAACACCTTGTCATGGTGCCCACTGCCAAAAATCTGACTCAGAAACACATTGACCAGTTAATTTCAGGGCTCCAAACTCACTCATTGCATCGCTTTGTCCTAACATTTTATGGCAGCTACCATTAACCGGCACAGAAGACCTTGTCATGGTGTCTGTTGCTAGCTAAACCCCTACAATGCTCTCTGCTTGCTAACATGAACTGCCCAAAGTAATCTGAATAAGAAACACATTTACCAGTTCATATCAGGGCCTTACGCTCACTTATTGCATCGGCTTCTCCCAACATTTTTTGGCAGGTACCATTAACCGACACAGACGACTTTGTCATGGTGCCCGCTGCTAGCTAAACCCCCACAATGCTCTCTGCTTGCTAATATTACTGCCATATTCCAAGTGGAAAATCTAAATTAAAAACACATTTACCAGTTCATCTCAGGGCTCCACACTCACTTATTACGTCGCCTTCTCCCAACATTTTTTGGCAGCTACCATTAACTGGCACCAAAGACCTTGTCATGGTACCCGCTGCTAGCTAAACCCCTGCTTGCTAACATGAACTGCCCAAAGTAATCTGAATAAGAAACACATTTACCAGTTCATATCAGGGCCTTACACTCACTTATTACGTCGCCTTCTCCCAACATTTTATGGCAGGTACCATTAACCGGCACAAAGGACCTTGTCATGGTGCCCGCTGCTAGCTAAACCCCTACAATGCTCTCCGCTTGCTAACATGAACTGCCTGTAGTCTGACTGGAAAATCTGAATAAGAAACACATTTACCAGTTCATATCAGGGCCTTACACTCACTTATTACGTCGCCTTCTCCCAACATTTTTTGGCAGGTACCATTAACCGACACAGACGACTTTGTCATGGTGCCCGCTGCTAGCTAAACCCCCACAATGCTCTCTGCTTGCTAACATGAACTGCCCAAAGTAATCTCAATCAGAAACACATTTACCAGTTCATCTCAGGGCTCCACACTCACTTATTACATCGGCTCCTCCAAACATTTTTTGCCAGGTACCATTTACTGGCACCAAAGACCTTGTCATGGTGCCCGCTGCTAGCTAAACCCCTACAATGCTCCTTGCTTGCTAACATGAACTGCCCATAGTCCCAGTGGAAAATCTGAATCAGAAACACCTTTACCACCTCATATCAGGCCTCCAGACTCACGTTATATATCGTCTTCTACCAAAATCTTTACATTTTTTCTCACTAAATGACATATTTAATGCGTTACGTTTGTTTTCAGTTTCGATACACGCTGGTAATTTCCTAACACATCGCGTAAATAACTGTAAACAGGAGTAATGAAAGTGGAGATAAATGTTTTGCTATTTTTCATCAGGAAAAAATGTAAAAGATGAACATTTTTTGGCAGGTACCATTAACCGGCACAGAAGACCTTGTCATGGTGCCCACTGCTAGCTAAACCCCACAATGCTCTCTGTGGTTCTCTTTATTGTTTGCTGTATTTAAATCAGCGAAAAACAATTATTTTACAAATATTTGCTGGTATTTGAAAGGAAAATTAAGTATATTAAGGAGTGAAAATTGGTTGCTTTGCAGATTTTCCCTACTTGTTAAATTACAGATAATATCTTGTTTGACTGTAAAACTACTTTTTTTCTTTTTGCTGTATTTCAATCATTTGCCATCATTTGAAAGAACATTTTTCTATACTACGGATTGAAAATTTGCAATTAACAGAGCATATCCGCTGGTATTTTCACAGTTTTTGAACATTACATGTATTTCTTGACGGGGAAACGTGGCACATTTTTGGAGATTAATGGTTTTTCACATGAGAAGAGTCACGAACATTGACTCTATAATTTGGGACGACACCTCAATAAATTTAATAAAGGGCCTGAAAGGATTCACAGCTGATGATTAGATCCCATAACAGGGGTTTTCCTGCACGGAGGAATGTTTGGCGTCGCACCAAAGATGTTTTAGGCAGCGCCAAAGGAAAATCATCCGCGCCAGGAAGATAAGAATCGAGATTGAGAGAGTGGTAGCTGTAGTTTCGTTTACTCAAGCAAAAGACACACATTTCTGTTAAATAAGGCAACACAGACTCCATGTTGTCCCATTCTGAGCTGTGAAAAACTGGATTCACATTCAGTTCAGGTGTAAAACTCCAACTTTGGCGACTGTTTGCAGATTTCTACCCGTCATTTTCCACACACAAGCTAAAAACGTCAACTCTGACAATGACATATTGCCTGTACAGCAACATCCGACACAGAAAATGGTAGCACGATAGCGAGATATATTAATCCGGAGGCATTTCTATCAATTTGGACGTCAGATTAGAATCTTGATTTCTACGTCGGTGGCACAAAAACACAACAAAGGAGGTGCCGCCGGCAGGTAGGACGGCGGGTGAAGTCACGGTATCTTAAATCAACTCGTCTTTAAAGGAAGCCAACACCTAACGATGCGCTGTTTTATCACAGATTACATCCCTCGATTAACCTTCCTCCCTCCGAGCGCTGCTGCGAAACAAAGCCAGACAGACCCGAGATCAGGGGAGCATGTGCAAACAGGAGGCAGGTGTGTACGAATTAACCCGTGTGCAGGCAGGTTGGAAACGAGCTGAGTGGCCTTTCAGGTATCTTTACAGTTCACACGGTCAACGCCGATGACTTCCCAGGCGGCGTTCTCATGCACGTCATCTGTTTCGACTTGATTAATGGCTTTTAGCTCAGAATCTGACACATTTACGAGTTCATATCAGGGTTAAAGACAAGCGTTTTACAGCAGTTGCACCCAAAGTCTTTTACTGGTTCGTCAGTTCCCCCTTACACACTGGAAATTTCTTAAAGCATCATGTTATTTTTCATCAGCATGATCTAGGATTCAAAGTTGTAAAAAAAGAAGTTGAACAAAAAGGAGATTTTATGGCAGGTTCCATTAACCGGCACAGAATGCTTTGTCATGGTGCCCACTGCTAGCTAAACCCTCACAATGCTTGCTAACAGGAACTGCCTGTAGTCTGAGTGGAAAATCTAAATCAGAAACACTTTTACCAGTTCAAATGAGGCTCTAGAGTCATTTTTTACATCAGCTGCACCTAAAGTTGTTCTAATTTTTCTTACTACATAACAAATTTTAAGCGTTACCTTTTCGTCAGTTCCCCCTAAACACTGGTAAGTCCTTAAGACATTATGTTTATTAATTTTTCAACAGCAGGATCAAGGACCTAAAGTCGGTAAAATGCAGGTCTTTTTTAGCTACACGGTAAAAAACAAACCATTTTATGGCAGGTACCATTAACCGGCACAGAATGCTTTGTCATGGTGCCCGTTGCTAGCTAAACCCCCACGATGCTTGCTAACAGGAACTGCCTGTAGTCTGAGTGGAAAATTTGAATCAGAAACACATTTACCAGTTCAAATCAGGGCTCCACGTATTACGTTGGCTTCTCCCAAAATTTTTTGGCAGCTACCATTAACCGGCACAGAAGACCTTGTCATGGTGCCCGCTGCTAGCTAAGCCCCTACAATGCTCTCTGCTTGCTAATATTACTGCCATATTCTGAGTGGAAAATCTGAATCGGAAACACATTTACCAGTTCATATCAGGGCTCCACGTATTATGTTAGCTTCTCCCAACCTTTTTTGGCAGCTACCTTTAACTGGCACTAAAGACCTTGTCATGGTGCCCGCTGCTAGCTAAGCCCCTACAATGCTCTCTGCCTGCTAACATGAACTGCCCAAAGTAATCTCAATCAGAAACACATTTACCAGTTCACATCAGTCCTCCAGAGTCACTTTTTACATCAGTTGCAAGTAAAATCTTTCTAATTTTTCACACTAAATAACAAATTTTAAGTGTTACCCTTTTTGTCAGTTCCACCTACACACTGGTAATAAATTTAAAACCCATCATCTTTCCTTGTTTTCCTTTAGCATAACCTAGGACTTAAAGGCAGCTCTTCTTTGGCAGGTACCATTAACCAGCACAGAAGACCTTGTCATGGTGCCCGCTGCTAGCTAAACCTTTTGCTAAACGATCTCCGCTTGCTAGGATACCGGAAAATCACAACAACATGTGGAATGACGGCAACAAGTCCAGAAACACCAACACAATAACTGACAGTAACCGCTCAGTCAGAGCTTAACATGGAACCAACACATAGCTATGAGATGATAGGTGTGTGCAGACAGCGCCTCCTGCTGGTGTAAAATTGTTATTGTTGACCAAGCCGTCCTCCATTAGACGCATGGCAGAGCTCATGGTTTGCCAATGTACTCTCTGTGGATTATTCTTTTTCATTGTCGCCTTGGACACCATTTGTCTGTAAGTTTTTTCTGTGTTATTGTTGTTTACTCACCGAAAGGCAGCATAGTTGTTGTTTTTTAGGCTCGGCGAAGTTGACGAGCTGTGGAGCGCTATTTTCCTTCTTCTTACATTGATACTGCTTCGTAAGTAAAGAAGCAGTGGGTCATAATTTAATGTTTCGCTCTATATTTTGTGCTTTTTACAAATAAGAATGTTGGAAACAGACGTCAATAAATCAAGAAAATGTTTTTTATTGGAGGAATTCAACGTGTAAGCTAAGTGTCTAGCAGCGAAAACCAGGAGCTCATTGCGAGGACAGTAAAATCAATCCCTCGAACCCCCAAAAGCCAACCGGTGGGTTTTAAAGGTCTTTACGAAACACTGCCAAAACAACCCGCTTTAGTAGCCTGAAACTCTAAAAACAGAAAGAACTGTCAGGTTTATAATTTTCTAACAGTCCTTGAACTAATCTTGAAAAATCAAATTAAGTTTAAATCGTGATAGATCATCAAAATTACTTTATCCTACGTGCCTTATGTAAAAAAAAAATCAAAAATAAACCATTTTCTCTAAAAAGATTCTGTCAAAAAATAAAAATTCTACACTCCTCTGCGTAATTAAAAAGCAATTTACGACTGAGCTGTGACCAACAGTCTTGGGATAAAAATTCAGAGTTTCTAGGTTGAACTGCAGGCAGTGTTTCCACAGAGCAGAGAGGAAAATCAAACCTATTGGCTCAATAAATAAATGTGGCACGGCTCAGAAACAGTGAACAGAGGAGACAGTAGTTGGAGATACATCCAGCATGGTGGAACATCTTTCTAGAGTCAGAGCGCAGAGTAGTAGTTTGTAAAAAGGCTGTAGAAATAGAAATAAAAAATGATCTATATGATGTAGAGTTACTGTTTTCTTCACCTGGGAACCTGGGAGCCAGATTTCAGGGATTTTTGCATGATTCCAAAACGGTTTAGAGACGAGCAAGATGTCAGAAAGTTGGTGGAAGATTTGGTGAAACAAGTTTCTAGAGTTGATGTGCAGAGTAGTGAGTTTGTAGAGGCTGTAAAATGTAAATAGCTAAATGTCCATAGCATGTAGAGCCTCCATTATTGTAGCGATTAATACCAGTGGGAACTTCAATTTTGGTTGAATAAACAGTCGAAGAAATTCAACTTTTGTTTTGTCCTTTTCATGATTCATGGCGTTCTAACTGTGTCATTCTGTCCTTCTTCATGGCTGCTCTGCTTCCACAGAGCTGCAGGGCTTTATACTGCAGTAAAAAATGCGTAAAAACCTCCAGGACTGGGTTTCGGAGGGTCGCACTGAGCCTTACCGTTGCTGTGGGTGCCGTTGTCTCGGTCCCAGGCCTCCACTATCACGGTGTACGCTCTCTGCAACACAGAAAGGGGAGGTCAGAGGTTATCACAGTGCAAACCGATACAAGAAACACACTCAGACACTTCAAGACGTGGTGTGGCGCTTGCACAGAAACTCAGATACGAGCCGCCGTCACTCATAAACAGACTCGCACACTCAAGCATCCAGCGCAGAGGGTGAGTAACTGTGGGAAAGTCGGTCCCGTTCCCACACTGCTGTCACTGATTAGCTTCCATGAGCCCGAGGCTGGTTAACAAGTGCAGCAACACATTCACCTGGAAACCACCGACACACTTTTTTTTTTTTTTTTTTTTCCACATTTCACCGCCGTTATTATGATGATCCGGTTTCTGAGCCAAAAGCTGAGCCCAGTTTCATCATCGGGAGCTCCGCGGGGAGAGACGGCAGCTCCTGGAACCGGGCTTTGATGACTTGCTCGAGGGCGTATCGATCTCCGATGGGGAAATTCATTCTTCCTGCTGGTCTCCGCGGGGATCTGGCTCTGAGCCTTTAAGGTCAAGTGCTGGGGGATGACGGAACAGGGGGCTGCTCAGGGTTTCGAAATATCGAAATCGCAGCACGGGCGAGTGCAAGTTTTTAATAAAGAGGCATGTCACAACGTTAAATAAAGCATTGTGGAGCTCAGTTTGCTCCCTAGACAGAAGGAAATAGCCTGTTTGTTACATCCTGCAGCCAAAAACACATCATTTTGACATTTGTTGCTGTAAAAAACAACTCAAGACCCCATAATAATCGCAATAAGGCTGTTTTTTTGTATAATTCAGCTTTAAATCTTAGTCTTATACTTGTTTTTAACTACTGTTTGCATACAAATGACGCTACTGAGCAGCTTCGTGGCTCATTAGTTGCTTGTAAAAGAGCTCAGAAATCAAGAACAGGGTTTAAGGAAAGCAGAGAACACGCCACAGAGTGTCCTGTCATGTTATTTTGTGTTTCTCGTAGTCGTAGTTTTGTGACACATCAAACAGAAAAAGGCCGCAAATCAGGCTGCAACCGATCAGCTGGGAAGCCCGGCTTTCATGTGGACGCTGCTTAGACACGTCTCATCCACCTCGACCACACAACTGTCAAGACAAACTTCAGAAAACTTAAGGCAAATAAGCCTCTACCAGCAGGACAATGTGCCGAGGAGCACGACCAAGAGCCCCAGGGGTCAGTAAACATCGCGGCCATTCGTTATAAACCGTTTCCCGTTTTTTTCAGTGATAATACAAAATTAAAAACAGAAAACGGGCCCTAATTCATTATCCATTATCTGTTATCTGATTTAATTAGATGTGTTTGTAAATGGAAATGAAAATTAAAATACACCCATGGAAAACTTATTTCTCTACTTCCTGTTGGTTTTGGCTCCGTGACCCGTCTGACTTCTGATGAGGAGCTAAATGGCGGAGCTAGCGATTTAGCACTAGCTCCGCCGGCAAAGCTAAAGTAACAGAAAACGTCCAAACCTCCCCAAAAACGTCCCGAAAAGCAGCCGAATGCTAGCGATTTAGCGCTAGCGGCAGAGCTAGCGGCACCACAAGGTCCCTCCAAAGGAACAAATAAACCCCACACTGGTGAAAAGTCCACTGTGAAATAGTGAACAATGTGAGCCGAGCAACGTTTGGACCCCACAGTGGGTCTTCATCAGGCCACGGCACACAGCAGGGTCTGCTAACAGTGAGCTAACACTGGAGCTTTAGATACCAGATCCTTCCTCATCAGAAGTCAGACGGGTCACGGAGCCAAAACCAACAGGAAGTAGAGAAATAAGTTTTCCACAGGTGTATTTTAATTTTAATTTCCATTTACAAACACATCTAATTAAGAGGGCGTCCATACTTTTTCCGAACGTAAACACAGGTCGCATATGTGACGTAAGAACATGTTTTGTCGCAGGCAGTGACGTTTGGAAACGCTCCGGTTATTGACGTTGACATGGAGACGCATAAATGGAGAATTCACACATCTTCACTTTGGTTTTTAAAGGAGTCGTTTTTAATGGTGTAAATCTGCGTTTTCGTGTGGATGACAGGAAAAATGGTAGAAACATATCTTCGCTTTGTGAGATACTCGGCTACTCAGTGACAAACATCCAGGAGTTTCCTCGATTCAATCAGACCACAGCTACGATCGTCCCTGTTTGGAGCTGGGACTCGGTGCTGTGTGATCGTTGTGCGTTCGAGCCCAGCAGGCAGCACACTCTGCCCTACTTTCCCGAGGAGACGAACTCCGTCGTCCCTCCGCCAGCACAACTCCAGCTCTGGATTGTTTCAGGTGCGAAGCTCAAACTTTTCCCCTTCTCTTTTTTTTTTCTGTTCTCGGGCATCAGCAAACAAACGGAGCTGGAGTTCGCCGTCTGTCGACCGCATGGGTCCGGACGAGCAGCTGTGAGTTCCCATGACCCGAGTCTGACTCCTGGAGACCGAAGGCTGCAGGGAAGATTACAGGGGAGGCAGCGGGGAGGCTCCGGGGGAGATTAGAGGCACCGAAAGCAGCACAAAGGTGCAGGACTCGAGTGCTTTATGGCGCTTTAAAGGGAGGTTCAGGCGGTTCAGAAGACGCTGAATCACTGGTCTCACATGGGAACACGCTGCTGCTGCTTGTAGCTGCAGGTTGACGTCCAGGAAGACAAACGTAATTAACATTCTCTGCAGGAAACAGCCTTAAAATCCACTGTTCCAACGTCCTCAGTGCTCTACATGATGGGTGTCTTCAGCTCTCAGCGTCACAGCAGCTTTATTTCATCAGGTTCAGTATCATGTGCAATGGTTTAGTTTCATGTACAGCATGTCAATGTAATGTGCAATATTTCACTTTTCAGGTTCAGTATTTTATTTTTCAGGTCTAATATTTCCTTTTTTAGATGCAATATTTCACTTTCAGGTTTAATATTTTATGTATGAGGTCTAATATTTACTTTTTTTAGGTGCAATATTTAATTTTCTGGTGTCATTATTTAATTTCAGATGTAATATTTTATTTTCTCGTACAACGTGTCAATATAATGGCGCATTATTTTATTATTTAGGTGGGAAAAGTCAGATTTTCAGGCGCAATATTTCATTTTTTAAGTGCAATATTTTAATTTCATGTGTAATATTTATTTTTCCAGATCAAATATTTCCTTTTTTAGATGCAATATTTCCGTTTCAAGTACAACATGTCAATATAACGGTGCATTATTTTACTATTTAGGTGGAAAAAAGTCAGATTTTCAGATGCAATATTTCATTTTTTAAGTGCAATGTCTTAATTTCATGTGTAATATTTCAGTGTTATGTTCAATATTTCAGTTTACATGTGATTTTTTTTAAATATCATGTGCAATATTTAATTTTTCAGGTCCAATATCTCTTTTTTCAGGTGCAATACTTCATTTTTTCATGCACAATATTTTATTTTCATGAGTAATATTTTTCATTTTCTTATACAACATGTCAACGTAATGTGCAATATTTCATTTTTTAGGTACAATATTTCATTTTTCTGGTGTCATTGTTCAATTTCAGATGTAATATTTCATTTTCAAGTACAACATGTCGATGTAATGGTGCATTGTTTTATTATTTAGGTGGAAAAGTCGGATTTTCAGATGCAATATTTGAATTTATTTATTTTAGTTTAATTGGCAATATTTCATTTTTCTCATGCACAATGTTTTATTTTAATGAGTAATATTTTCATTTTCACCTACAACATGTCAATGTAATATGCAGTATTTCATTTTTCAGGTCCAATATTTCCTTTTTTTAGATGTAATATTTCAATTTCAGATGTAATATTTTCATTTTCAAGTACAACATGTGAACATGAATGTCGATGTAATGCTGCATCATTTCATTCTTTAAGTCAAAAACTCAGATGTTCAGGTGCAATATTTAAATTTTATGTGTAATATTTCGTTTTACAGGTGCATTACTTCCTATTTTAAAGGCGAAATATTTTAATTTCATGTGCAATATTTAATTTTTCAAGTCCATTATTTCTTTTTTTAGATGCAACATTTCCTCTATCATGCACAATATTTTATTTTCATGAGTAATATTTTCATTTTCGTGTACAACATGTCAATGTAATGTGCAGTATTTCATTTTTAATGTGAACTATTCCAAGTTCCTGTCCAATATTTCCTTATACAGGTGCAGCATTTAATTTTTCAGGAGCAATTTTTCAATTTCATATTTAATATTTCAATGCAACGTGCAGCATTTCATTTTTAAATCTGCAGTATTTAATTTTTCTGGTGCCGTGTTTTAATTTCATACGTGATGTTTTGTCAGATTACAGATAGAAAACAGTAAAATTACAGAAAAAAAGGATTAATTTACAGATATTTGCCACTATTTTGTTAAATTACAGATAATATTCAGCATATGTACAGAAAAAAGTAGAAATTTACATGTTGACTGTTCAAAGCTGTAAATAATATTCACATATAAAATGATTGTATTTAAATCAGCTAAAAAACAGGCAGATATTTGTTGTTATTTTCACGTGTTCACATGTTTTGTTTCTGGCTCCCTGATTGTTTTTACTGACATTCTTTCAGACATTGTGTTACTCAACCACGCGACCAAAACAAATCCATCAATACGAAGACGTGACTCATGTCTGGGAGAATGTCATGAGAATATCAACAACTCATGAGGAAATAAAGCAGCAGAGACATGAAAGACACTGTGGTCACTCTGCCTCTGATTAAGCCAATTTAACTTCTGCACTGTGATAAAAACCTGGAGGCCTACAAATCAAACGTCTCCATCTCCCTCCTCTTATCTCGTTTCAGCTCAGTAAATGTTTTCCCAGTTTTGAATCTGCTGGACTAATCTCTGGCACGCATATCGAATGAACCATGAAATCAAATGTGGGAAAATGTTTGCAGTAAATGCTTCAGACTGGTTTTCTGAGCCCGGAGGACTCGGCGTCGTGTCCCAGCAGCAGCACAGCCTCGCCACTTCCCTCCAGGAAAGAAGGAGTTTCACCACCGATGCATGTGGAGGTTTTCAACATTTTTAATCTACTAATATGTCAACAGATCTTCATTCTGCACAGCTACACTTCAGGACTGTAGTACCAACGATCAGCCAGTCGGAGATCTTAGAAATCACAAACCAATGCAGCGAAACTTCAGTCCTGCTTTTAGACACTACTGTCAATCTTAGCTAGTCATCTACGGCTGCAACCAATTATGTTTCCTGTGGATTATTTTCAGAATTATCAGGTCAATAAAACATCAGAAAATGGTGCAAAATGACAGACGGAATCCAAGAACGCCCAAAAAGTGGCATTAACAGCAGCACAGCACCAACAAAAGCAACAAAAGCTCACATTTGGGAACTTTAAACGATTAAATGTTTGGTGTTTTTCTCCAAAAACGACTTTATTTGATGGTTAAACCAGTTACCAGCTAACTTTCTGTCAATCTACTACCTGTTTTTATAATGAAAACAAAGCTAAAATGATGAATAAACACATTTTTCTTCCACCAGAAACGGTAGTACTTCTTTGCTGCTGCACTAGATTTTAGTGCTCATTTTTATCCAACTACAGACATTTCCAAGTCCAAAACATCTCCTTAAAGTCTTGTGAGGGCAACACATGCGAGCAAAAGCTATTTTCTCACTGTTTAACACTGTAGAGACCAGAGGAGGCGTCACTCAGACTACAGAACGTTCATGTTGGCAAGCAGAGAGCATTGTGGGGGTTTAGCTGGCAACGGGCACCATGACAAAGACTTCTGTGACAAATAATGACCTCCAACTAGCCCCCGTTTCCAACTAGGACACTCTTTGTCCAGCCCAGAGCTGCCTTTGTGGCTCAAATCATGTGTCTGTTGACTGAAGAAATGATCAGCAAAGGACAAATGTCAACAACGGGCACCATGACAAAGACTCCTGTGATGCTTAATGACCTCCGACCAGAGCTCATGTGGTTTTAGACAAGCTGGGATCGAGTACAACAATATCTTTATATGCCAGAGCATCTTTATGGCTTATATAATATGTCTGTTGACTAAAACAGCTTTTAATCATTCGAAACAGGGCAAACGCCTACAAAGGGCACCATGACAAAGACTCCTGCGATGCTTAATGACCTCCAACCAGAGTTAATGTGCTTCTAGACAAACTGGGATCAACTACACCAGTGTTTGTATTTCCCAGAGCTGCCTTTGTGGCTCATATTATGTGTCTGTTGACTAAAACAGCGATTAACCAATCAGCATGAGACAAATGTCCACAATGAGCACCATGACAAAGACTCCTGTGACGCTTAATGACCTCCGACCAGAGCTCATGTTTAAAACAAACTGGAATCAACTAGAAGATGTTCTTACATCAGTGACAGATGTAACAGAGATGACTCTGCAGCCCAATTGATTACGTACGATAACAAAAACATTTTTCTGTATTGCAAAATTTCTGAAATTGTATGTTTAAATATGCAAATGAGGTATAATATATGTAAAGTAATGCATTAACTTAAGAGCAGAAATCTAATTATTGGATAAAATCAGCTTTAAAATCATTGTTTTATATGTTTGAGGCATTAAAGTCAAAGATTTTTACTTTAATTATGTTTTTTCAGTTCATAATTTAAAATACATCATGTTTTTACGAGTGAAAGCTTCATTTTATTTGCTTTGTTTCATTTGGTTAAGACATTAAAGTCAAAGTTTTACTCTGATTCTTTTTTAATTGTCTGTTTTTATCACTCCATAAATCAGAATATGCTGTTAAAGGCCAAAAAAGGCCTCCCAAGTATTCGTAGCAGTGTTATTGGCTCATCAAGGCGCCATATTGTCACATCATCGTAAACAAGCCTTTATAAGGTTGAACCACAGGATCCACAGATGGGGGTCCCTCGGCCTCAAAGCTCCCCGACGTTCGCTGCTCGTCTGCGGACACACGTTTGAGCGTTTGTCCTTGAAGACGAGGCTCTGGAGGACCGGAGCGTCGACCTCGTGAGCGCGAGTTTGTGGAGGAAGGGTGAGGAAAAAAGGGGGTGAAGGCGTGTCGGGAGACATTCGACACCTCCGAACCAATTTACAGCAGTCGGAGGGATTTGAGTTTTCATTAGCGGAGGGGAAAGCGGCCGACTCCTCGCCTTCCCTTCACCTGTTCAATGAATAAATTACTGCAGCGACAGCCGCCGGCGACGCTCAACTCTGCTGAGAATTTACTGTACAGACCAAAGCTTATTTATCCTGCATGCTAATAAGATCAATTCTATAGAGTTCTGTCTTTTTTCAGTGTATTTAGGCCTCAGAAAACAAACTAAACCCAACAGAGACACTTTTAAACAGCATTAAACTGAAGGCAGACCTGTATTTTTACATACATGCCGTGTTTCTTCTCATGAATATCAACATGAAACTTCCCCAGTCGATGACTTACATCAAGAAAATGATCTTTCGTGTTGCAAGTTTCCTCAAATGTTATGTTTAAATCTGTAAAAATGCACTAATTCGCATCGATTTCAAAAGCAGAAGCCTGAATATTGGATAAAATCGGCTTTACAGTCCTTGTTTCTTTTTGGTTGAGACATTAATTTTGAAGGTTCACCTCTTTAGGTCACTCCATAAATCAAAATATACCATCAACGACTTAAAAAACACAATTTCCACCATGTTTTTAGGAATAAAAGGTTCAATAAATCAGCCTACAAGTGATATATGAGTGAAAGGTTCTGTAAAAACCTTCAGAATATAGATGGGAAGAAAACTGGAAAGTTTGGTGGATGTAAGTGCAGCTGAAGTGGAGATTTGTGGCTCAGAATATCAGAAAAAATTAACAAAACCACCTTGAAATTTACAGACGCAGGCCGGATGAGATATATAATACCTCCAGTGACTTCACATTACTTCACATTTAACCAGTTTCTTCTGTTTTGGGGGAGTTTCTTTGTGTCGGCAACTCACTCAGCAGGAAATCCCGCTTTCCTACAGTGTTTCTGAGGTGTTTCCAGGCCAGATGAGATATAAATGCTTCCAGTGACTTCACATTACTCCACGTTAACCCATTTTCTTCTGCCTTGCTGGAGTTTCTCTGTGGTGGCAGCTCACTCAGCAGGGAATCCCATTTTCCTACAGTGTTTTTGAGGTATTCCCAGGCCGGATGAGATATATAATACCTCCAGTGACTTCACGTTACTCCAGGTTGACCCATTTTCTTCTGCTTTGGGGGAGTTTCTTTGTGTCGGCAGTTAACTCAGCAGGGAATCCCACTTTCCTACAGTGTTTCTGAGGTGTTCCCAGGCCGGATGAGATATATAATACCTCCAGTGACTTCACATTACTTCACATTGATCCATTTTCTTCTGTTTTGCGGGAGTTTCTCTGCGATGGTAGCTCACTTAGCAGAGAATCCCACTTTGCTGCAGTGTTTTTAAGGTCCCCTCTTGAGGTTCACAGGCCGGATGAGATATGCAACACCTCCAGTAACTTTAAGGTTTTTCTTCTAGTTGCCCTAAAAAACTAAAATACAATTATACGCCAGGAGATGTGCAGAATGTGGGCTCTTTGTCTCATGTTTAGCATAAAGCAGGCGGATGATATGATAAATTAATTAGGTTAATCTACATAATTAATAACATAATATTAATATAACCTGGTAAAGTAGTATTCTTAATCATTTATGTCTTTAAAAAACGTAATTTAATGAAAAACCTTAATTTATTTCGCACATTTTTTATACTAACAAGAAAAATCTGTATTTTTAGACACAGTAATTAATTATTTTGAGGATAAAATCAGACTATTTTTTAAATGTATTTAAATTTGCCAAAAATATAATCATTCCACACATATTTGCTGTTATTTTAAAGAAAAATTATTTATATTAAAAAAAAGTTGCACTTTAAAGAAAAAACACATGTGGGACCATAAAATTACACTGTTTTGTTGTATTTAAATGAGCTAAAAATGTAATTATTAAACAGATATTTGCTGTTATTTTCACCTTTATCACAGTTTTGGAGTGATGCAGTATTCCACATTTTTTAATGTATTATTTCTGGAACTTTGCCAACAGGTTTTCAACATTTTTTACTATTTTTATTTTATTTTTATTTTTTACAGTGCAAGATTCAGGTCCTCAGTGTCTCTGTATGTTTTATATGCATTGTTATTTTTACAGGAAATCATTTTTAAAACGTCTAAAATCAGGAGAAACGTTCTGTTAATTGAAAACTCACAGCAGCGGGGGATCGTTAATGAAAAACAATTCAGAAAAAAACCCTGAGACCCAATTAACAACTTCTCTGGAGTTGTGATCAGAGGAGGAAGGGAAATAAAATAATAATAGAAGCAGCGGTAACACCTGTCACGTCACACCTGTTCGCCCGCTGCCATGAATAAAACATGCGTCTGCCGGTTAATTGAGCTCGTTATTAGCAGAACCAGCCCAGCGCCACCTTTTCTCCCCGAGGACGCGTCGCTCAGACGGCAGATCCAATCAAAGCCAATCTAATCAGGTCTTTACACCGAGCTGCACAAATGACCCAATTCACTTTTCCCACACCAAACCGGGAAGAGCTATTTCTGTTCAGCGGGTCGCGGCGGAAAAAGGAATTCTCTCAGTTCGGCTTTCATAGTGAAGCAAGAGAGAGAAAATACCGCCTTAAATCCATTAGCTGCTCCGAGGATTCACCGATTTAGATGAAACCTTTTCTGTAAACGCAGAACGACGCTTTCTCCAGACGAGATGCTTTTGTCGTCTGCTGCAGGGAACGTTTCCATCACACATCCATCTTGTTTCTACAGTTTTAGTTTTTCCTGAAGATTTCAAACGAAACCCAGAAAGTCACAGCACACACAGAGAAAAAACACCTTTTTATAACCATTTTTACTACATTTACATCTACAAAAGTCCTTATTTTGCAGATATTTGCCGTTATTTGATGGATAAATTATAGATACTAAGGATTGGACACTTGTAAGTTGTCCAGGTTTTATTAGTTTTGTTAAATTACAAATAAAACCACAGAAAAAAATGATTATTTACACGTTAGCTGTAAAAAAAAAAAAGAAGAAAAGCCAAAATATCATCAAAAATCTCTATTTTTATAAATAGTAGAAACAGGATATTTTTAATGTATTTTAATTAGACAAAAAATATTATTTTAGAGATATATGACATCAATAGCAGTAAGATTATCTAATAAAAGCACAAAAAATCTGTATTTTTATAAATATTAATTTGTTCTTTTACAGTGCTTGAATGTAAAATCACACTATTTTTACAGTATTTAAATTTGTAAAAATATTATTTTAAAGATATCTGTTGTTATTTGTAAGACAAATTATGCATAAGTATAAAAAAGTATATAATTGTTGAACTGTCATTTTACAGATTTTCCCTGTTGTGGTAAATTATAGATAATAACAGTAAAATCATTTAAAAAACAAATAATTTACATGTTAAACCGAAAAAAAAGACATAAATCTAAATAATGTCCACATCAAAAATCCTTATTTTTTTGTAAATATTCTTTTGTTCTTTTACAAAGTTTTACAATAATATATTTAATGTATTTTAATTATTCAAAAATGTAATTATTTAAAAGACACATATGATGTTATTTGAAAGTAAAATTATCTCATAAAATCACAGAAGAAAATTAAGAAAAATCTGTATTTCTATAAATATAAATTTGTACTTTTCCAATGCTTGAATTTCAATTTACATGACTTTTTACTGTGTTTAAATTATTATGTTTACAGATATTTGTTGTTGTTATTATTTTATTACAATTATTATTAGGTTACAGATAATAACTTGTAAAATAATGCAAAAAAATAATTAATTTACATGTTAATTTTAAAAAAACAGGCTAAAAATCTAAATAATGTCCACAAAAAATATTATTATATCGATATTATAAGGATTTTTAAAAATTGTACATCATTTTTAAAAAGTCATTTCATAGATTTTACCTGTTTTATTACAAAAAATAACTAAATAATAAAAAAAATTACATGTTAATCCTTAAAAAAAAATCCATTAAAAAGTCCACATCAAAAATCAAATGTCTTCAAAACAATGTGTGACCATAAAAAAATATTAAATCGTTGTTTTGTTGTTATTTTACAGTGTTGTCTCTAAAAATGATGCTTCTTTCACCTCCATCACATGCTGAGCTTGTTTCTGGATAAAGGCTTCAGATAAAAACCCAGAAAGTCGTAAAGATAAAATCTGAGCACATTAATCCTCAGATAAACGCCTTCATTGTCTCCACCGGGCCACGTTAAGGTTGTCTGGCACTACTGGGAATGTGTGTGCGACCACTTGAGACTCTCGGCCGAAGCCAGAGATTCGACTGTAAACAGAGCAAAGTGCTGCAAAAGACCAGAGCGAAGGAGCCAGATTCAGTCCGACCATGACCGTAAAAGTCCACGGCGGCTCGGTGAGGAAGTCCGCTCGCTTCTTCACTACCGGCCGAACTCCCACGTTAAGCCAGAGGATAAAGAGTTTAAAACTGCGACGAAGACCGGCCTCGAGGAAAGTTGTGCAAACGCAGGAGCAGGAGAGGAAACTTTAAGTGTGCTGAAAAGCTCAGGCTGCACAATAAAGGACTAAATAATCAATATTTTGATCAATAGTTTCATTCAATTTTCGCTAATGTGCAAATCTTCCCATCAAAATGAGACTTGAAATAATCTTCACCTGAACTCTAGAGGCTAAATGTGAACAAAACTGCACCTAAATCTTCTCATTAGACTCGACGATTTACAGATGTTCCCTAAACGCCTCACATGCAGGCTACAGTAGATGCTAGCTAGGCTAATCGTGCACAGAGAAGCTTCTAGTCTCCACTCGGTTATAGCAGATCAGACAGGTATGAGACAAGAAAACAGCTAAATAAAGTGTTCTATTGTCAGATTTTGTCCAGATTTCAATCAATATTGATTAGTCATTGATTTTCAGGACCAAATAGCGCCGCTTTCACTTCCATGCTGTGCTACATTTTCGCTAATTTACGACTCAAAATAAGACGTAAAACAATCTTTGCCTGAATTCTGCACATCTAGAGGCAAAATATACATAAAGTTGCACCCAAATCTCCTAATTTTCTAAACATTTGCTTATCAATAGACACTAAAATTTACAGATGTTCCCTAAACGCCTCATATGCAGGCTGGTAGTAGATGCTAGCTAGGCTAATCGTGCACAGAGAAGCTTCTAGTCTCCACTCAGTTCCTGCAGCTCAGACAGGTATGAGACAAGAAAACAGCTAAATAAAGTGTTCTATTGTCAGATTTTGATCAATATTGATTAGTCATTGATTTTCAGGACCAAATAGCGCTGCTTTCACTTCCATGCTGTGCTACATTTTTGCTAATTTACTACTTTTTGCACCAAAATAAGATGTACAACAATTTTCGCCTGAATTATTTGCATCAAAACAGAAAATATACATAAAGTTGGACCCAAATCTCCTCATTTTTTACACATTTACTCATCAGTTGGCGCTACAGTTTACCAATGTTCCCTAAACGCCTCACATGCAGGCTGGTAGTAGATGCTAGCTAGGCTAATCGTGCACAGAGAGGCTTCTCGTCTCCACTTGTTTACTGCAGCTCAAACAGATGTGAGACAAAAAAGTGACGTAAAGCATTCTACCGTCAGATTAAGTCCAAAATAATAATCACATTTATTTTCACCGATATTACATATTTATTGATTTTCGGGACCAAGCAGCGCCGCTCTCACTTCCATGTTGTGCTGCATTTTCGCTAATTTACGACTCAAAATAAGACGTAACACAATCTTTGCCGGAATTCAGTGCAGCTTGGCGCAAAATACTAATAAAATGGCATCCAAATCTGATCATTTACTGAACATCTGCTTATCAATAGACACTACAATTTACAGATGTTCCCTAAACGCCTCACATGCAAGCTACAGTAGATGCTAGCTAGGCTAACTGTGCACAGAGAAGCTTCTAGTTTCCTTTAGTTATTGCAGCTCAGACAGGCAAGAAAAGTTTTTTTTTACAGTGTGAACTAAAATATTCTATAGTCAGACTTTGTCCAAAATGATAATCACAGTTCTGTTGAGTCAGGATTGATCAGTATTGATTATCAGGACCAAATATCGCCACATTCACCTCTATGTTGTGCTACATTTTCCTTAATGTGCAAATCTTGAATCAAAATAAAGGTTAAAATAATCTTCACTTGAATTTTAGAGGCGAAAAATAATTAAAATTACGCCCAAATCTCCTCATTTCCTGAACGTCTGCTTATCAATAGACACTACGATTTACAGATGTTCCCTAAACGCCTCACATGAAAGCTACAGTAGATGCTAGCTAGGCTAACTGTGCACAGAGAAGCTTCTAGTTTCCTTCAGTTATTGCAGCTCAGACAGGTATAAAACCAATAATTAGTTAGGAAAGAGTGAAATAAAGCGTTCTATTGTCAGATTTTGATTATTCATTGATTTTTAGGATAAAACAGTGCTGCGTTCACTTTACTTTTTCGCTAATTTGCAAATCTTTGCATTAAAATAAGATGTAAACAATCCTTTCCTGCATTCCAGAAGCTCAATATGAATAAAATTATACCCAAACCTCCTCATTTCCTCTCACTAAAGAGGTGAACATTTCTATTATTTAGCTAAACTAGCAGAGTTTGGAGTTTAAAGAATCAAATCCCAACCCTCCCTTTGGACTTTACTGGTTTCATCTGATCCGGCAACACTCACAGGGCCTGCTTTTCTTTGCTGCTTTGTCTCTTTAGCTTGTTAATAATGCTACCAAGCGATAAACGACTGTGATAAACCACAAACAGCTGCTTTCATGACCCTTCATTCCCACATTGGATCACCCCAGGCTGTTAAACTTCCCAAAAATCTGCTTCTCTATCCAGTCGAGTCCAAGACGACCAAAACCACCTCTAAGACGTAAAGCTCCCAGTGACGTGAAACAACCTGAATTCAGAGCTTCTGAAGGCAAAATCTGAATAAAACTGCACCCGAATCTGCTCATTTGCCAGCGCTATAATAGACAAATGTTCCTTAAACGCCTCACATGCAGGCTACGGTGGATGCTAGCTGGGCTAACTGAGCACAGAGAAGCCTCTAGTCTCCACTCAGAGTCCTGCAGATGATTCAAGAAGACCAGAAGAGCCTTGAAGTCAGGCTTTAAAGCTCCCAGTGACTCTTCTTTATTCTCTTCTAGCACCATGCAGCTGTAAACCCTTACGATCCGGCATGTTGCCCCGCAGAGAGCAGCAACGTAAACGCTCTGAAGTCCACATCCAGGCCGAGCAGCCGCCTCCTCTCCAGCTCCTTCTCCTCCCTGCACTCGACTCAATAACTGAACATCAGGGCACAAAAGCTCCGGTATAAAGTCCCTGTTCCGGCTCAGAGGGGTTAAAGCGGCCCGTGTTTAGACAGCGACATTCACGCCGTGGGAAGAAAACCTCCATTAACGCCACCGGACTTCACCTGAAGTGACGAACCGACGCCTTTAAGAGCAGCTCGAGAGCAGAAGTGAACAGATGTGATGCAGAGACGCACATGTGGGCCGGACTTAAGAGTAAATACTGAAGAAAGAGACGTACAGGTGAGAGGAGACGACGCAAGGGAGGTGGAAGTTTTAACCAAGAGAAGATCAAACAGTCTAAAGACATTCCAGGTTGGATAAGTAGAAATTTAAATTTACGCCGGTCGACTGGTCCAAAGTAAGAAAACACTCAAAACTGATCATAAGTTAACAAATAAGGTCAAATAAAAACAACATTATTTTGATGGCTGGCAGAATAATGTATCATAACTTAATATTATACGTAATTTTACACTTAATTTCTTCATCAGTTGATTTAAAACTACATCAAGTTGAGGATTTCAAGTCCGTTCCCTGGATTACTGAACACTGGAGCAACCAAACATATTTATTTATTTCCCAAAAGTCAGAGTAGATAGCTGGTTGAACGTAAAGATAGTAAAATAAAAAACCAAACAAACAAACAAACAATTTACCTAATTAAATAATTGATTTAATTAAAATACCATACAATGGGCCGCCCTGATAGCCTAATGGTTATGTCGCGGGACCCAAGTGCAGAGGCGTAGCGGCTGTCCCGGGTCCGATTCCGACCTCGGGCGTTTACCGCATGTCCTTCCCTACTCTCTCCCATTTCCGATTCTATCCACTGTCCTATCTAATAAAGGCACAAAAAGGCCAAAAATAAATCTTCAAAAAAAAAAAAAAAAAATACAATACAATAAAATATAATAAAATATAAATAAATACATTAAATTAAATTAAAATACAATAAAATAAAAATATAATAAAATATAAATAAATTAATTAAATTAAATTAAAATACAATAAAATTAAAATATAATAAAATATAAATAAATAAATTTAATTTAATTGAAATAAATTAAAATACAATAAAATAAAATATAAAAAATATAAATAAATAAAGCGAAAATTTGGCAGCAAGGGTGCCAGAAAAAAATATGTTAAAAAATAGTGGAATACTGTGACGTTCAAAAATGCAGAAACTGTGAAAATACCAGCAAATGTCTGTAAAATACTGACATCTATAACCTTTTTAAATAAGATAAAACTGTGTAATTTTAATTTAGCATTAATACTTTTCCTCTGTGATTTTACCAGATATTATCTGTAATTCAACAAGACAAGAACAAACAATGTGGAAAATACCAGATAAATAATGCTATTTAAAAATTTCAGTCCTCAATATATATTGTTTTTATTTTAAGTAACTATAAATATAAAAATTATGTTTTTTTGCAATTTAAATAAAACAAAATGTGTGATTTTCCAGTCAAACATTGTAAAAGAACTAATTACAGATGTTGTAATAATATAAACAGCTGATGTGAGCCATGATTTACAGTTTGGGCCTTGTTTTTACAGTCGATATGTAAATTATGCTTTTTTTTCTTGTCATTTTATTTTATTTTATTTTCTGTAACTTGACAAAACAGGGAAAGTCTGTAAAAGAGCAGTTAAAAAGAATTATTTAAATTTTTTTAATTATAAATAATCATTTTTTTCTTTAAAATAACGGAATATATCTGTAAAATAACCTGTTTTTGCTGATTTAAAAACAGTAAAATGAGTCATTTTACAATCAACCACTGCAACAAGTGATTTGTGATTTTTTTTACAACTAATAAAAAATACTAGATTTTTTTCTTTTAATTTTACTATTTATTATTTGGAATTTAACAAGACACTGGAAATCTGGTAAATAAAAGCAGATTGTTAAAAAAACGAACGTGATGAGTGCAACCTTTACATCTATGACTCCACAAACCAGAAGCGTCTTTTACCACTGAGCTTACAACCATTAATCCACCAGAACTTTCACTTCTCTTCAGCCGCGCTCCAAGAAAAGCAGCTTAGACGTGATCCGAGACTCGGCGAGGGCTGGGAAGTGTGTCGGGCTGGAGTTGGGAAACGGATTCCTGACGTGGGTTGAGAAACTCCTCTGAACCTTCACCCAAACCCTGCAGAGAGAAAAACGACTCGGCTGCAGAGGAGGAACGACGCAGGAGCTCTGGAGAGGCTCGATTTCTCCAGCGTTGTCCTGATGAGTCACGCCGAGGATGTTCGAGGCGGTTTGCGTGAACTCTGGAGCGTTGGTTTGGTTTATTAAGAATCACGCTGCAGAAAAAAACCTCCTGAACAAGTAAAAACCTCCCAGCAGAGAAGGAGTTCGGCTCCTCTGACCTTCTGCGTGACGAGGATCCTAAACTCTGCTTAACAGCCCGACAGAAACAAAACACAGCGATCTCCCCTCCGTCTATTTCGGACCAAAAACAGCAAACCGTAGGTGTGAACGCGCCCTCGGAGCTAGCAAAACAAGCTAGCCAGAAGGTTTCTAACGCGCCAAGTATGCGGCTGCAGGGCGTTCCTCCCGATCGGAGATGGACAAGATCAACACGGCGTAGATGTGAGGATGTCAGGAGGTAAATAAACGCAGAACAATGGAGGGTTGGGTCTTCTGCAGCCTCACGGTGCATCTCTGGAGCTGCTCGCCGGGTTCGCTAACAGGCTTGCAATGCACTAAACAGACGCAGGAAGCACCACAGCCGGAGCTGGAACGCCACGAACCACAATTATGAAGCAAAATCTGAGAAACGTTTCAGATTGGTGCAGTTTGAGGCCCTGGGTAGCTTCAGAAATGGAGTCCAATCGCAAAAAGACGCCTTGAAACGATGAAATTTTGAAGCGAAAACAGCCGAAATCGACGTAACGCACTTGTAAAGCTGCAGCATCGACACTGCAATACCCAAATTAATTCAAATTTATCACGCTACAACTGTTTTTCGCAAATAGAAAACCGTTTTTCATGACTAATCTACAAGAAAAGTCTGTCAGATAAAACGTCATTTACTCAGATTGTGGGTTTTTTGCGCACATGTAGTTTTTAGTTTTTGGCTTTATTTTAACAGACACTGAGTTTGTTGACATGCAGGAACCACATGTGCAGCAAAATGAGCAAAAAACAAGAAAAAAAAACACCGATGATGAAGATTTAGTTGCAAAAAGAAGCACGTTTCAATCACAACTTTGGCCTCAGATGATTAAATTAGCATGGTTTATTGAGATTTTTAAGTTTTAAATGCTTCATTCACATTAAATAGTCCCTCTAAATCAAATTATATGCTTTAAATTTGGATAAATCTAACCTAAAAACACCTTATTTCAAACTAATTTCTATCTCAGCTGCAGTAACTGAGTGGAGACTAGAGGCTTCTCTGTGCACAGCTAACTAGCTAGCATCCACTTTAGCCTGTATATGAGGCATTTATGGAACACCTGTAAATTGTAGCGTCTATCAATAAGCAGATATTAGGTCGAGGAGGCATTTTGGGTCCAATTTTGTTGATATTTTGCCTCAAGGAGATGCTCTGATGATTATTTTAAGCCTCGAATCGATGCAAAAATGTGTTCGTTAGCAGGAAAGTAGCAAAACATGGAAGTGAAAGCAGCGCTCTGTTTAAATAATTATTATTTTGTCCATAATTGTGCAGCTCTGGTCAGTTTTATGGGAATAATTTGGCCGCAGAAAGCAAAACGTTGACGAAAAACAGGCAAAAAAACACTGAAAATGAAGATTTAGCCGCAAAAAAGAAGCACGTCTCGATCGCAGTTTTCGCTTCCGATGGTTAAATGAACATAATCAATGGTGATTTTTAAGTTTTAAATGCCTCATTCACATAAAACAGTCCCTCTAAATAAAATTATATGGTTTTAATTTGGATAAATCTAACCTTAAAACACCTTATTTCACTTTTTTCAAAATAATTTCTGTCTGAGCTGAAGTAACTGAGTGGAGACTAGAGGCTTCTCTGTGCACAGCTAACTAGCTAGCATCCACTTTAGCCTTCATGTGAGACGTTTAGGGAGCATCTGTGAATTGTAGCGTCTATCATTAAGCAGATATTAAGCCAAAAAGGTGTTTTGGGTCCAATTTTATTCATGTTTTGCCTCTAGGAGATACTCTGATGATTATTTTAAGCCGTGAATCGATGCAAAAAAATGTGTTCGTTAGCAGGAAAGTAGCAAAACATGGAAGTGAAAGCAGCGCTCTGTTTAAATAATTATTATTTTGTCCATAACTGTGCAGCTCTGGTCAGTTTTATGGAAATAATTTGGCCGCAGAAAGCAAAACGTTGACGAAAAACAGGAAATAAAACACTGAAAATGAAGATTTAGCCGCAAAAAAAGCACGTCTCGATCGCAGTTTTCGCTTCCGATGGTTAAATGAACATAATCAATGGTGATTTTTAAGTTTTAAATGCCTCATTCATATAAAACAGTCCCTCTAAATAAAATTACATGGTTTTAATTTGGATAAATCTAACCTTAAAACACCTTATTTCACTTTTTTCAAACTAATTTCTATCTGAGCTGAAATAACTGAGTGGAGACTAGAGGCTTCTCTGTGCACAGCTAACTAGCTAGCATCCACTTTAGCCTGCATGTGAGGCGTTTAGGGAACATCTGTGAATTGTAGCGTCAATCAATAAGCAGATATTCAGCCAAAAAGGTGTTTTAGGTCCAATTTTATTCATATTTTGCATCTAGGAGATACTCTGAAGATTATTTTAAGCCTCAAATTGATGCAAAAAAGTTGTACGTTAGCAGGAAAGTAGCACTTTATTCACATATCGTGCAGCTCCGGTCAATTTAATGGAAATAATTCGGCTACAGAAAGCAAAACGTTGACGACAAACAGGTTCTCTGTCTTGCAATTGTTGCAGCAACACGAGGAAAAACAACTCTAGCTGCTTATTATTTACGACATTTTGACTTTTTCCTCATTTTCTATTGGGTTTTTTAAAGAACTGCTCCTTTATAATGTCTTGTTCAGCCACTTTGCATTTAATTGTACGAGCACGTCACAAATGAAAACAGTTAAATGTTGAGTTTTGAGTGGTTAAGTCTTTCAAAATAGAAGAAATCACAGTTATATTTTCATATTGCCTCATATATCTCATTAAACACGCTGCTTCTGTGATCTCTCATTGGCTTTAAGGAGCTTTACTTCAACTCAGGGTTCTGTTTTTTGTCCCTGTGTTGGGTTTTGACGTCCTTTCATGAGGCGACATCAACATATTTACTGTACAAGTCAACTCGCCAGTCACACACAAATCCAGAAGATCCACCAGCAGCGTCGACAATCGATCAGCCGGGCAGCGAATCGCTCGTTTCCACGCCTCGGACCAGAACCAGGTCAGCTGACGTGGAACCGGCGTGGGAAAGACGAGCAGCTGATAGAAGCCGCATCAAAGGGGGACCAGAAGTCGTCCCGCAGCTCCCAGGCTGATTAAACGCTCACAGAGAAGGATGAGGTAAAGAGAAACCAGACAATGAAGCTCCTTCAAGCCGCTAGTTATCTAAGATGTTGTGCAAATGTTAGGAAGCCGTGTAATTCAGCTTTAGAGCCACCAGGTGCTTCATGTTTCATTTCAAGCTGTTTCCACCGACAGCAAACTGAAAACTTCGACTTTAAAGAACTCAGCAGCTTCTTCAGTCATTGCATAATCACTGCATTAAAAGCCCTCATAGAGTGCAGACCTCCACCAAGCAGCTTCAGTCCACCTCAACACAACCTACCAATGACAGAGTATCATCATGTAGTCTGGTGAAATCAACACTGGACAGAAATATATGTTGGTTCTTTATTCTGAACAGATTAACTGGAGGAAGCTCAATGGATAAAATAAGTAGGATAAAACCAGAAATGTTCCTCTGGAGAATCTGGTTTGATTTTGCTAAACAGGACAAACAGCTCTATGTGAAAAACAACTACTTAGTTTTAACAAGACGTCCCAATTTACAGCTTTGAGACAAGAAATAAGCAGCAGGAGATTTGAGCAAGATGGAATAAGGCTGACCTTAAGGCCAAGTACGGTGTAGTTCCAAGTAGCCTAGAGTGGCTAAGTTAGCTAACCAACAGTATGCTAGCTTAGCTGCTTTACAAACCTAATATTAGGGCTGGTCCCCAATATAGGAATATCTGAATATTGGTTGGTTGTGGTGGAATTCAGATAATAATTTTGATATTCGAATAGTCCTGTGCGCCGCCACCAAGCGCCGCCGAGTGCCGCCGAGTGCCGCCACTACGTGGACCTGCCAACTCCGGTGTCAGAAACTCAAAACCCTTTCCAACAGCACAGAGTTTCAACTTTGGGTGGATAAAAATAAAAGTAGAAAAGCACTCAGAGATCACAGACCTCCACCAAGCAGCTTCAGTCACCCCCAACACAATCTACCAACGACAAAGTATCCTTAAATTAAAAAACATCCTAGATCCAGACGGTGATCCGGATCAGTCCCAACATTTCATCATTTGTTCTTTGTCCCATTTCACACATTTCCTGAACATTTCATCCAAATCCGTCCATGAGTTTTCCAGTTATTTTGAACACAAACAAACAAACAAACAAACCAACGCCGGTTAAAACACAACCTCCTTGGTGGAAGTAATAAACGTTCAGTCTGCTGCACAACAAATGTGATTTTTCCAAAGTTTCAGCTTGAATTCTGAACAAAGAAATGACATATCTCTCTGCTAACATCTCGTTATAAATAATATATAATAATGAAAATAACAACAGTAAAGGTGGAGTGATTTAAGCAAAGCAGACTTCTCCAACTACAATCTAAAAACTAAAACATGTTTAGGCTCAATAACAACAACATAAGAGTCTTTTTGAGGCGTAATTAGCGTTTCTTCTTCCTTAACGACTGGTAGCATAAATATAGTAATATAACATTTTAGAAGGGGATTCTACATCAAAATTACCTCGTTCCAACTCGTATTTAAAAGTCATTTAAGGTGATTTTTTACACGTTTGCCAGGTTTTAAATTGGCGCATGAAAAACTTAAGCTGCTCAAATTTCAGGGACGTAAAATTCGGACCTCGAGGTGAAGAAAAATAAAGCTACTAAGCCAATTTTATGAAGTTACTTCAACTCGAATTCACTGTTAAATCAACAAATGTAGACGTCTGAGTTTAAGTTACAGAGAATATTAAGCTGATGCAACGTTTAATGACAACACAGCCTAAAAAGGGTAAAGAAAAACGAAGCGGTCAAGTCATTTTCATTCAGTTACATCAGTTAATTTAGCTTTATATCAACTAATGCAGACATTTAAGCTTAAATTACACATAATATTAAGTTGATGCAGCATTTTTAAGTCAACACAACTCATGAAAACAATGATTCCAACTTAAATATTATAATTAAGTCCAAACAACAAACTAGTTCTTCCTCTTAAATCAAAGGTATTTTTAATTACTGCTTCTTTAACGACTGCTAGCATGAACTCAAGTTTATATGTTGGTTATCTATAAAAATTTGAGTTGTTCCAACGAGTATTTCCACGTTATTTAAACTGAATTTTCAAGTGTTATGTGGATTAATTACAACAATTATGAACACAGTTTTTTAAGCTAGCAAACTTAAAAACTAGCGTCCAGGTAGTCGGTTTAGCTCCAAGCTTATTTTATTAAGTTTTCTCAACTTGACGTTTGTCTTAAATCAACTGAGGCAGAAATTTGAGTTTAAATTACACAAAATATTAAGCTGATGCAACATTTTCATGTCAATACAACCTTTCAAAATCAAGATTCCAACTTAAATATTATAATTAAGTCCAAGCAACAAACTAGTTTTTCCTCTTAAATCAAAGGTTAAATCGCTAATGACCCGACTTAACGACTGCTAGCGTGAACTCAAGTTTTTAAGTTGATTATCTATAAAAAATTGAGTTGTTCCAATGACTATTTCCACGCTATTTATACTGAATTATCAGGTGCTATGTGGATTAATTTTACGCTAGCAAACTTAAAAACTTGCGTCCACGAAGTCAGTTTAGCTCCAAGCTTATTTTATTAAGTTCTCTCAACTTGACGTTTGTTTTAAATCAACTGAGGCATAAATTTGAGTTTAAATTACACAAAATATTAAGTCGATGCAACATTTTAATGTCAGTACAACCCTTCAAAATAATGATTCCAACTTAAATATTATAATTAAGTCCAAGCAACAAACTAGTTTTTCCTCCTAAATCAAAGGTTAAATCGCTAATGACCCGACTTAACGACTGCTAGCGTGAACTCAAGTTTTTAAGTTGATTATCTATAAAAAATTGAGTTGCTCCAACGTGTATTTCCACATTATTTAAACTGAATTTTCAAGTTTTATGTGGATTCATTTTACGCTAGCAAACTTAAAAACTAGCGTCCAGGAAGTCAGTTTAGCTCCAAGCTTATTTTATTAAGTTCTCTCAACTTGACGTTTGTTTTAAAACAACTGAGGCAGAAATTTAAGTTTAAATTACTCTCAATATTAAGTTGATGCAACATTTTGACGTCAACACAACTCATTTAATTAATGTTTCCAACTTAAATATTATAATTAAGTCCAAACAACAAACTACATTGACTTAGCTTTTTCCTTCACCACTGACTTAATGACTTGTAGCATCAACACACATTTCTAAGCCTGTTAGCTTCATAAATTAAGTTCTTCCAACCATATGGGGGTTATTTAAAGGAATTTAATTACTGTAATTATAAACAATCGTTCTCAGTTGGCAGATTGAGTTGCTCCAGTGTTTAGGAGGAGATTTGAACTCTTTTAGTAGGTATAAAGTAAATTTTATTAAGTTAGCTCAACTTAAGTCTAGTTTTAAACCAACTAATGCATAAATTTGAGTTCAAATTACACAAAATATTAAGTTGATGCAGCATTTTTAAGTCGAAACAACGCATTGAGACGGTGTTTGCATCCGAACCAGGACGTTAGTTATACCTGACAGTCATGCGGGTCAGTGAACTACACACCAGCTCCACTCCTCCACATCCTTCTAACCTCTTTTCCACCAAAAAACCAATCAGCCATAAAAGCACCGCCGAACTGCCAGAGACGCACTCGGCAGGATGAGACGACGACGGGGAGGACGCCGAAGACTCGCCGCCGCCGTCCAACTCGGCACTTTGAGATTGCTCGGTGATACTCCAGAGGGAGAAGCTGATCTTCTGTAATCGTAGCCCGTCCTCCCGAAGCTCTCCCACTAAAACATTTATTCCTGGAGGAGGAGGAGGAGGAGGAGGAACAACAGCTGTTCCACCTCTGTCCTCGCCGCTCTGCCAGGCCGAGTGGGGGGAGAAGAGGGGCAGCCGTGAAACCGAAGGAACCCTTGATCCCTGATTTACTCACGGAGGGGTGAGGGGAGGACAGAGGCTCTAAAAATACCCCATAAGGAGAGAGGGAGGACCGGGAGGGAGGTCCGGGTGAGGGAGAAGAAGGAAATGCTTGTTTTTGCTACTGTAAAAGCAGCATCTCCAGCGTCCTAAAAATACCCCTCCCTCGTGACAGAAGCCTCGGCTGGTGTTTTCATTTTCCACTTCCAGAAGGGGTCCGCTGCCTCCGCCGTCCTCCCCATCACCGCTCCGTCCTCCTCCCCCCCATCCTCCCCCAGTCTTGTCTTTCACGGAGAAACCCGCCAGAGGGGTTAGCATGAAGGGGGAACGATCGGCCAGGACAATGTGCAGCTAATTCATGTCAGGACCAGTGGCCCAGATACTGGAGGCCGAGTCCACTAAAGCAGCACCAGAGGCTACAGGCCACCGAGCACAAAACAGGCCCTGTTAGCCGCCCGACGTCACGCCAGAGAGCAGCGTAGGAAGCACTGAAGGCGGCCTGTGGGGGAAAATTATCAATTATAGAAGGACGACGGCCGGTGGAGTTGTAATCCCACAAACAGTGAGACGTTCACGGGTGTCAAAGCTGATTCTTGATCTCGGAAACAGTTCGTGTCTCTAAAGCTACATCCACTGAGAGAGAGCTGCAAAAAGGCATGTTGTCTTTAGAAAATCGCTAAAATTACACCATTTATCAGAATCAGAAACTGTAAAAACAGAAAAAATCACTGGGTTTTCAGTTTTCAGACAGTCCTTGAACTAACCATCTATGATGTGCAGTTCAGCTGAGAAAATTAACCAAATCTAAGCTTAAAATCCTGACATTTAAATTAAGTTTTAGCTTTAATCCTGCATTTCTGACCCACAAAACGAGGCATGCTACCTTTATTCTTTTAAAAAATCAAAAAAATTACACCATTTATGAAAACCACAAACTACAAAAACAGAAAAAAATCTGTGAATTCTCAATTTTCCAACAGTCCTTGAACTGTCCATCTGTGATATGCAGCTAAGTTGGTAAAAATTACCTAAATCTAAGCTTCAAACTGTGATATTTCCTCCCAATCTCATGTATAAATTCACCAAAAATAACACGTTTGTATTTGTTTTCAAGCATTTACAGCAGCAATGTGGTGATTTTCTAACTCAACAGATTCACAGTGTTTTTGTCGATAAAGTGGTTTAAAGTTTGTTTTTCTATAAACTTTCTTCACCATCCGGCCTACAAAAGCCATCAGCAGGCTTGCAAGGCATGTCTTCTTCAAAAACAATTAATAAATCAACAATCTATCAGAGCTGGGAGCTGAAAAAATAGAGAAGCAATTGATGGATTATCAATTTTCCAACAGTCCTTGAACTAATCATCCACAATACGCTTTTCAGTTGGGAAAATGAACCAAATCCAAGTTTAAAATTAGGCCCTTATTGTGTAAGTCTCATCTATTAATTCACCATAAATAACATGTAAATATTCTCTGCTGCAAAATACATTTTCATATTTTTAACCCTCTGAACCACGAAACCTTCCAGAGGGTTTAACAAGGCTATCTTTAAAATAAATTAACAAAATCATGCCATTTATCTGAGCCAGAAACTGTAAAAACAGACAAAATCACTGAATTTTCCATTTTTTCCAACAGTCCTTGAACTGCTCATTGCTCAAATCGCTTCATTCTACAGGTGTCATATAAAAATTTGCTGTATGTTTTAACCCTGCATTTATTTTTGTGCCTTTTTTCTTTTACCTTTTTCTAAAAATGCTTTAAATTTCAGCTGTAGCAAAACTTTTTCCCATCAATCCTCTTAACTCTCTGATTTACAAAGTAAGGCGTGCGATCTTTAAAGAAAATTAACAGAATTACACCATTTATCAGAGCAAGAAACTGTAAAAACAGAAAAATTCAACAGATTTTCAACTTTCCAACAGTCTTCGAACATATCGTGTGTGACGTGCAGTTCAATCGTGAAAATTAATCAAATCTACGCTTAAACTCGCTTTATTCTACATGTCTAAAAATTCCTTTTAAAAAAAAAATCACAAAAATAATAATATAAAAAATTAGCCAAAAATAAATCGTATGCTCTGATCAAATTCTGCAAAATACGAAAAATTCTGTGATCCTGAACGCAACCAGGAAGCTGTGACTGACTCACATGTGGCCGTTTTTCGGCTGAACTGCAGGCAGTGTTTCCACAAAGAGACACCGAGAGGTAAATCAAACCAACTGGATCAACAGAATAAATGCAGCACGGCTCAGAAACAGTGAACAGAGGAGACAGTAGTTGGAGATACATCCAGCATGGAGGAACATCTTCCTACAACGACCCCTGAGGTTTATTCCCGTCACTGATCGAGTCGTTTCCATCGCAACACGTGTGGAAAACGATGAACATGTTAGGAACAGAACGAGCTTCACTCTCAGTTAGGAGGTTTTCGTCACGTGGACGCCGGTTGCAGCCGTGTTTCCGGCTTAGGAGGTGTTAAATCTGACAATCTAAACATCAACAGTCGTCCTCCAGAAGCCCAGACTTCTCCTTTAACGCCGCCAAAAAGCAGATTCACACCTCAGCTCCTCTAAAAAAACCCACAAACCTGCAGGTTACAGCTCAGTTTCTGCAACCTTACTCTCCTTTAAGGATTCCAAACCGACTAAACATGCAGAAACAGTTTATTAAAGTCGGTTTTATTTGAATTAGAATCCATAAAACACCCAACAAACCTCTGACGGATTAAAATCAACCATAAATCAAAACGTTTTCCGGCTGCAGATTCTTAAAAAGTGACGATTCGCAGCTTTTTTCTGCTGGACGTCGTTTTAAATCACACAAAAGCAGACATTTTAGGAATCTTAACGGCCTTTTCTTTCCATTGACTTATAATTTAATCAATTAACTCAACAAAAATGCATCCTTTCAATCGATTAGCTGCCGACTGTAGAATTTACCGCCAACTTATTTTTGATAATCAATCAGTCGGAGTCGTTTCTAAGAGGAAAAAAGCCGAAACTCTCCGGTCCCGGCTTCTCAGACGTGAGTATTTCCTGGTTTGTTTCCTCCTCGGTGACAAAAATAAACAACAAAAACCTGAGTATCTTCAATTTTCACAATTTTCCGACACGTTATCGACCGAACGACTAATCAATCGATCAGTTTATGGGTGGAGATAATCGTTATTTGCGGCTCTGGTGTGCAAAAAATAAACGAAAAAGGACAAATAAATAATCATTGCGCAGGTCGCAAGTTGCAGCCACCCGGTGTTCGACTAGAGCTGCAACGATCAATCGATTAGCTGTTCAATTAATCGCCAGCTGTTCTGATAATCGATTGATCAGTTTAAGTGAAAAAAACAACAACTTCTCTGATTCCAGCTTCATAAACGTGGATATTTTCTGGTTTCTTTCCTCGTTTGTGGCAGTAAACTGAATTTCTTTGCCGTCTTTCGTTTTGGGAAACGCTGATTGATCGTAATTCTCTTGCATTTAACGGATCAATCAACTAATTGATTAATTGAGAAGCCAATCAGCGGTTTAATTGACGGTTAAAACAGTCAGACGTGGAAGCAAAACAGGAAGATGTGAAGCGTAGCGGCGTTTTTAAAAGCCCTGGACATCAGTGGAAGCTGCCTCCTGTCTTAATACCCCTCCCTCCCTCCCTCCCCTCCCCGGGGCAGATAGTGGAAAACAGTGACCCCTCCGCCGAGACAATGACCCAGTAACGGACGGAGCGTGAACCTGAGAGGTAAAGGCATCCCCCGGCCCAGATTGAGCGGCAGCGTCGCTTGTTTGAGGCGGCTGACACCGATACGCTGCGACTGTGTCACACACAACTTAGTGGAAACCCGACCCGCCCGGCTTACTACTCCCACCGTCCCTCCGCTGACAGCTGACCAGGGGGAAGATGAATGGACGGGTCAGACAGCCGAGCGGCACGGAGCGGCCGACGCGTACGACGAGAGCGACGGGGTTCCTGGGTTTTACCGCAAATCTGATCTGCAGCGTTTTGCACAAAGATTTCCAGAAGCGGTTTGACGTTTGGTGGCTTTTCTCAACTCTGTGACCCCTAAAACCTGCTGACAGGTGAGAAAGGCGTGTTTTCCTTTTAAGAAAGCGCAAAAATAGCAGCGTTTGTCAGAGCATGAAACTGTAAAAGCAGAAAAAAATCACCAGACTTTCATCTTTCCAACAGTCCCTGAAGCAATCATGTGCGACGACCGGCTCCATTTTTAAAAATTAGCCAAATCCAAGCTTAAAATCTCAATATTTCATCAAAAATAGCTAAAATTCTGCATCCTTCAGCAGAAGTTTGTTTGAAAAATCAACAAAATCCCACCGTTTTTCGGAGCTGCAAACTCTAAAAGCAGAAAAAATCCCCAGACTTTTATCTTTCCAACAGTCCCTGAACCAATCATGTGCGACGACCAGCTCGATTTTTAAAAACAGCCGAATCTAAGCTTAAAATCTCAATATTTCCATCAAAAATAGCTAAAATTCTGCATCCTTCAGCGCAACTTTGTTTGAAAAATCAGCAAAATCACACCGTTTATCAAAGCTGCAGACTCTAAAAGCAGAAAAAATCACCAGACTTTCAACTTTCCAACAGTCCCTGAACCAATCATGTGCGATGACCACCTCCATTTTTAAAAATTAGCCAAATCTAAGCTTAAAAACTCATTTTTTTCATCAAAATCACTTCATTGCTGGCATCGTTTTAAGATTTATCGAAAAAAAATTAAAGTTTACATCAGATTATGTAAAATAACTAAAATTCTGGACCCTTCAGTGCAACTTTATTCTTAAAAAACAAACAAAATCACACCGTTTATCAGAGCTGCAAACTCTAAAAGCAGGAAAAATCCCCAGACTTTCAACTTTCCGACAGTCCTTGAACGAACCCGGTGCAACGTCCGGTTCAGTCATGAAAAACATCTAAATCTAAGCTTAAAATCAACATGTTTCATTAAACTCACTTGATTCAACATGTTTTCCTTTTAAGAAAGCACAAAAATAGCAGCGTTTGTCAGAGCATGAAACTGTAAAAACAGAAAAAATCACCAGACTTTCAACTTTCCAACAGTCCCTAAACCAATTATGTACAACGCAGGACTCCATTTTTAAAAATTAGCCAAATCTACGCTTAAAATCATCATGTTTCATTAAACTCACTTGATTCTACATGTAACTGTCCGAAAATTTACCTCTTTGCACCGGAAACAGTGACAAAACAAAAATTTGGCACATTTTTTTGAACAAAAATCAACAAAATTACGCCGTTTTTCGGAGCTGCAAACTCTAAAAACAGAAAAAAAACCCCCAGACTTTCAACTTTCCAACAGTCCCTGAACCAATCATGTGCGACGACTGGCTCCATTTTTAAGAATTAACCAAATCTAAGCTCAAAAATCTCATTTTTTAACATCAAAGTCACTTAATTGCTCGCATCGTTTTAAGATTTCTCAAAAAAATAAAAGTTTGTACCAGATTCTGTAAAATAGCTCAAATTCTGGACTCTTCAGCGCAACTTTATTCTTAAAAAACAAACAAAATTACGCCGTTTATCGGAGCTGCAAACTCTAAAAGCAGGAAAAATCCCCAGACTTTCAACTTTCCTACAGTCCTTGAACAAATCCGCTGCGACGTCCAGTTCAATCATGAAAAATATCCAAATATAAGCCTAAAATCATTTTATTCGGCATGTTTTATTCAAAAAATTTGCCATAAATTGCACCAGATTCTGCAAAACAAATCAAAAATTCTTCATCTTGCATACCACGACAAACTCAGCTGAAACCAACAGTCACACTGCAAAAATTTAGAGTTTAAGATTATATTTTTAGTAACAAAAATTACACCGTTTACTGGAGTCACAAACTGCAAAAGCCAAAAAAATCGTCAGGTTTTCAATTTTCCAACAGTCCTTGAACTAATCACGCTTGACATGCGGTTCCATCTTGAAAAATAACCAAAATTACACCTAAAATCATCACATTTTATGAAGATTCCACGTGTTTTATGCAAACAAATTCCAATAATTCACCTGTTTGTACCAGTCAGTGACAAAAACCGAAAAACTCCGCCCTCTTCGGCACGTCTTTTTGAAAAAAAATCAACAAAATTACACCATTTATCGGAGCTACAATCTGTAAAAACAGAAAAAATAATCAGACTTTTAACTTTCTGACAGTCCTTGAACTAATCATGTGTGACATTCAGTTCCAACAGGAAAAACACTTAAAAATCTTCACGTTTCATCAGAATGACTTTATCCTACGTGTTTAATCTAAAAATATGCCAAAAAAAATAATCGTTTGCAGCGGACTCTTTAAAAAATAAATAAATAATTCTGAGCTTCTCAACACAACCGACGAGCCACGACTGACTCAGCTGCGACCGACAGTCGCTTGGCAAAAATTCAGAGTTGTTCGGCTGAACTGCAGGCAGTGTTTCCAAAGAAATTCAACTTTAATTTTGTTTTTTATGATTTCTGTCATCCTGCACAGAACACGTCTCTTCATTCTATGGCTGTTTTGTTTCCAAAGAGGTGCAGGACTTTATATTGCAGTGAAAAATGAACCTACAGTGAGGAAAAATGTGCAAAAAAACACCCAGAAACTGCCCGGGGCTAAGGAGGTTAAATCATCAAACATCACTAGGATTCATTTTATCTGAGAAACATCAGGAAAAAACAAAAAAACACTCAATAAACTGTTAGAGAAGGTACAGAAAAACAACTAAATCCTCATGTATGAAGCTGAATCTGGGAAATGTGAAGTATTTTTAGACAGTAAACTGCAGAAGCTCCACAGCTGCTCTGATTTTCCTGAACAAACTAAATAATCTCCCATCGTTTCCACTAAATGAGCACCAGTGTCTTGAAAAAGGTCTGAAAATGACTCGATAAGATGAAGATGTTTTCAGCACAAGTGGTTTGAGCTTCATCTGCTGACCGACTGGCTGATTACTGGACTTAACACCTCAGGACGGGCTAATATTCTGACACTGCTGTACTTTAACTTTCACCTGCTCCGTCCCTCCGTTCAGTTTGACTCACGATGACTGGAGGTTTATTTTGACAGCTCACTCAGCTGTTGTGGGAATCAAACCTGTGACTCTTCCTGACCATTAAAGCCTCCCTGATACAGATCTGTGGGTGTAACAGCAGCTTTCACGAGGCTCTGATTGCCAGCGCTGATCCCGTTTCCCACGCTGGGTCTCCAAACAAGGCGCAGGAGCAGGTTTTGATTGGCTCGCTGCTGTGTTTGGATTAGATAATAAGTTACCTGCCACTTCTTAATCAGCACTTGCTGTAAAATCCTTATTTCCCCCCTTCAAACGCTGGCACAACAACACCCCCCTCCTCTGCTCTCACACACTGGAGCCGCGCAAACAAGCGGCTGGCTTGGTAACTCATCAAACTGCACCGCCGCCGTGCGTAAAAGCCGTGCGTCATGCGCGCTCCGGGCTTCGGCTGCACCAGAGAGGCACAGAAAAGCTACTAGAGGAGAATGTGATGCTCCACACGAGCTGACTGATTACGTAAAGGAGCCCAAAAGTTGCCAAACTGACAAGAAGAATGCGCAACGAGAGACTACAGAGAACTGTGCCAAAGTGCGCCAAACTGTGCCAAATTACACTTTCCAAGAGCTGGATGAAGGAATCAGCGCCAAAAACATCCAAGTACAACATGCAAATCCACATTTTAGACACAAAAGCGGCACCAAGAGCCGAGAAGTGCACATAATTGGAATTCAGGTGCGCATTTTATCCACTAAAATCCAACTTTCACGAACACCAAACCAGGACATTCGCAGCACTCACCGGCCATGCGAACTGGAACGGGATGGTGATCTTCCCGGCGTCGTTGTTCCGGTTCTGTCCGGTTTTCTGGGCGCCCTTGAACTGAAAAGTATTCCCACCGATAACCTTAGTAGTTTCCGAGCCGTAGGTGCACGGTCCGTTGGTCGTGACCTCCGTTTGGTATTCCTTTAAGCACACTCTGAAGTAGGTGTCGCACTCGTCCGCGCCGCAGTGGCCCTCCGCCGCGCTCTTCTCCGCGTCGCAGCAGTCCCCGTTCAGCAGCTGCCCTCTGGGGTTCTCCACCGAGATCAGCTGCAGCTCGAAGTAACCGGTGGACTGAGACACCTGAGGGGGAACGCAACATGTTAGAACGACGGTTTCCTCCTGTAACACATCATCTTATGTGACATTTTACGCGACTAAATCAGGAATTCGAGGTATTTTTTTTACAACCAGGTGTCAAATGATAAAAGAGAAATGCGGCTTATTCCATTGAAAGAGTCGCATTAGGGCTGGAAACAAGTGGAATCATCTCCCTGCATGAACAGATGCGAGAGAAAAGTCGTGTTTTTTCACCGAGCTGCCCGCTCTACTGTACATTTTGGCACAGTTGGACTCCAGAGTTGGAGACTCCAGTTCAGCTCAGGCTGCAGCCGAACACATCCAGCGTCACCAAACCAATTATTCTGAACATTTGGCACAGAATTAAAGATCTGGAGGCGTTTTCTGCGCAGGTGAAGGCGCACTGGAGGCATTTCCCTCAACTATCTGGTGAAGTTTTAGGACCCAGCGCGCTCAAACGTTTGGATAAACTGTTCCAAATCGCTAAAAACGCAGCTGGTTGCCGTTTTTACGCACGGAGCGCTCATGGCACAGCAGAGGACTTTGGGATTTTTTAAACCTAATTTGTCTCCAAATTCCAAACCACATGAATCCAATTGAAGCTGGAATTTAACCTCCTGCACCAGAAGAAGCCTGGAGAGAGCTCCTCCGGCTTTACGGTAAAGTTCTCACCTCGGCCCACAGCGTCAGGAGGAGGCACACTAGCGAGAAGCGGCGCGGTTTCCCCGGATTAGTCCACATGTCTCCGGCCGCGCGGTGTTGGTTACCATCAGGGACGAGCGGAATATTTAAGCCTCAGTGAGTCAAAATGAGAATGAAGGAGGAGGGAAAAGCGCGCTGTCCTCCCGCCGCCGCGGTCCGAGGCATGCACGGCTGCTGCCCCCCGGGATGCCTGCGGCTCTGGAGGAGGAAGAAGCGCTCCGCCGCTGCTGCTGCTGCTGCTGCTGGTTGGTCCACGGACGCACAACAAGACGCGCAGACTCCACTTCCCTCCGCCGCTCGACGCACTGAAACAGCGGAGAGGAGCAGCAGCGGTGCGTCTCTGCTGGAGCCAGCCGCTCCCCGTGACCGGCAGCCGCGCGGGCCAATCACAGGCAGCCCTGGGTGGGCCGTTTGAAGCTGGCAGCCAATCAGAGAGAAGGAGGCGGGAGGAGGAGTGAAGGGGGGACGGCTGATGGATTTATTACCAGAGTTTGCTCACAGGAGCTCGTATTTGTGCTTTTTACGAGCATAAACTGTCTTTTTATTGAAAATACGTGTTTCTCAGTGTTGACATAACAGTTTTCTCATAATAAATCTAAATTAAAATCAACTTGTTGAGCAAATTCAGGCATAACTTTGACAACAAATAACATTTAAGCGCTAAAATGCAGCAGTCAGAGCCATGAATAGAGCCGTAAATAATGAGAGTAGTAGATGTTAGTAAAGGACACCTGAGCTGCAGATCGGAGCTGAACACTGAGGAAACAGGGCTGGCAGCGCCCTCTACTGGCCCATCAGGAACTACAGCACAGTGAAGGACCGAGATCAGAGGAGATGTTCTGTTATTAAGAGACTGCAGGGGTTTAAAAGTGATTTTGCATGTTCAGGAGACAAACATGTCTTTTTACTCGACTCACATCTCAGGTCAATCCTGTCCTGAGTCAGTGCAACAGTTCCTTTGTGTTTAGTTCATAGGTTCTGGTTCCAGTAGAGAACATTGAGCTGATCTGGTCCTCAGAGTTTACAGAGTTTAGTCTTTAAGCCTCATCAGTTGTTGGTCTTTTACATTCAGCAGAAGTAAAATACTCAGCTGTCATTCTCATAAAACCAGAACAGAGATGACAGAAGGATTCAATGATGTCACTAAAACATAAGTTACAATGCAAAGTTATTCAGGTTGGATGGATTTATGAGATGTATAGAAATGGATGCATGAGTGAGGTTTTTTTTTCTGGCACAAAATCTTTTCACAGAAGAACTAAAACAAACTGAAAATATATTAAAGTATTTGTCAAATGTAATTAAATAAATACATAAATACACTGTGAACTGCAGTGTAAAAAAAAAAACAAGTGTAATGTAAATATACAGTGTGCAATAATGTAGAAAAAATAATGTAAAAATATACATAATGTAAAAAATATAGAGCGTACAAAATATATACAGTTATATAGAAATATAATATAATAAATATAATATAATTATTTGTATAATATATAAATATAGAATGTAAAAATATACAGTGTGCAAAAATGTAAATATATATATGTATATCTATAATGCAAAAATACACAATATACAAAACGTATATATGTACATGTATATATATATATGTATGTATAATGTAAAACTGTACAATGTACAAAGAATAATAAAGTAAAAATATACAGATGCAAAAATTTTAAAAATATATATACATTATGTAAAAATATGTAATGTATAAAAATGCTAATATATATATATATATTTAGTAAAAATATACAATGTACAAAAATGTATATATATATATATATATATAGCTAAAGTATATAGCGTGCAAAAATTTAAAAATATATATGTATATCTATAATGCAAAAATATACATAATGTAAAATATGTAGTATATATATAACATAAAAATACAATGTAAAAAATATAAAAATATACATAATGTAAAATATGTAGTATATATATAACGTAAAAACACAATGTAAAAAATATAAAAATATACATAATGTAAAATATGTAGTATATATATAACGTAAAAACACAATGTAAAAAATATAAAAATATATATAATGTAAAAATATACAGTGTGCAAAAATGTAAATATATATATATATATTTATATAAAGTAAAAATATACAGTGTGCAAAAAAGTTTTAAAATCTGTGACGTAAAACTGTACAGTGCAAAAATGCCAAAAAAATAAAAAAGGTTAATAAAACAACGATGTTAAAAATTCTAGTGTGCAAAAATGTAGAAAAAAATAATGTGAAAAATGGCTTGTAGATCTAAAAATGGCAATAAAACATTAAAAATAAAAGAGGAAATAAAACGGAACATCTCCTCATTTAAGAGGCTGCAATCAGAGAATTTTTATTTCTAACAAGAACTACTGAAAGCGATTAATCGAATATCAAAACAGTTAATTTCACAGTGAATCGATTAATTAAATAATCTACCTTCTAAAAGAGGCTAAAGCTGGATTCCCCTATGAATAAGCTTCTTTTTTAACCTTTACTTTTATGCAAACACTTCATTTATCAGGGCAAACCATGACCTCCATGATCAAGAGAAGGTCTCATAAAGTCTCGTTCCTATACGACTAAACTGCTTCCTCAGTTCTGGTTTAATGGAAGCGTATTATTATTATTATTATTATTATTATTGTTGTTGTTGTTGTAACGTGTCATGGATGTGCTTCTAATCAACGGATCTTTGGCATTTACTGCTTCACTGTTGATCCTTCTCAGCCGACCAATCAGAGGTTAGATGAGGCCGGCCTCGTCTCCACGGTAACCCAGAAAATGGAGGAAAAGCTTCAAACATGTTGTAAAAAAGTCGGATTTAAACCCAAACCAGGTCAGTGTGGTGCCGAAACTTAACCGAGCCTCTAACATGAGAACTAAAATTATGTTGCACAACCAAACCTGGACGAGCCCGACGGCTGAACCAAGAACAACAAACCAGCGCTCTGCTGCCTGCGGTCCTCCGTGTGACTGGTCTGAACTGGAATCCTGTTGGGAAATCCACATGATGGCATCTTCCATGGAACTGGCAGACACCTGGAAACCGAACCTGAACACACCTGGGGGCTTCTCGGCAAAACACCAGCCTCACGTACTCGGTTCACCTGAACACCTCAGCAGCTGCTGGCTCCAGAGAACATCACCAAAACCAGCCGACCTGAAAAGATGATCCCAACTTTACAATTTAAAAATGATTCCTGAAGTCGTTTTCAAATGTTTTGTCCCATAAACTGTAAAAAAAATATATACATATATATTATATGCATATATGTTATTTTACAGATTTTCCCTGTTTGGTTAAATTTCAAATCATGTCAAATAAAAAGACAGAGAAAAATTAATTATTTTACATGTTAACAGAAAGAAAAACAGCAAAACTATAAATAATGTCCTCATTAAAAAAAATAAAAATAATAATAAAGAATTGAAAAATGGAAAGTCATTTTTTAAACTGTCATTTTACAGATTGTCCCTGTTTTTTTTTAATTAAAGTTAATAAAAAGAAAAACATATTCACTTATATAAAATATAAAATAATAAATTTATATGTAAAAAATGCTGAAAATCTGTATTTTAATTTATTAATAATCATATTATATATATTTATTTATTAATATATATTTATTAATAATTATATTATATATAAATAAAATATTTTAATAATTATTATTATTATTATTATTTTAATAATAATTTGTTATTTTACAGTGTTTGATCAATAAAAGATCATCAGTGTTTTTACTGTATTAAAATGAGTCAAATATATCAACATTTTACAAATATTTTTCATTATTTGGTAGAAAAAAATGTTTAAAAAAATAATTTGACAACTGGAAATCAGAAAAAAAATGTTATTTTATAGATAGGTGCTGCTAAATTATGTATAATAATTGCATTAAATTAAGAATTAAATTCTGAATAATTTTAATTGTATAAATTATACATTTTTACTGGATTTAAATCAGCTAAAAAAAAACATCAATATCTTACAAATATTTGCAAACATTTTCAGTTTTTGAACGTTTTATTTACCACCCCCCCTTTTTTTTTACAAGTAAATAAATACGACTTAAACTTTTATTTATTATCAATATATTCATGTTGATTTTATTATTATTATTATTATTTTACCTCATTTTATTTGCAGAGGTGGAGAAGAGCAGCTTCTACGTGACGGGACTCAGTGAACCTGTTTATGTTGGTTAAATACATCTTTTAAACTTATTATTATTTTCCAGATTTTCCCTGTTTTGTTTAAATACAAACACATTTACAGAAAAAAAGTATTAATTTACATGTTAACTATAAAAAAAGTCAAAACTTCTGGAAAATCTGGATTGATTGATTGATTCATGTATGTATTTATTTATTTATTTTTATTTCTGCAGCTCCCTTCTAACAGATCTGACTGACTCTTCTCATGTAAACAGACTAAAGGTCCACATGTTGGGACTCGGTGCTGGGTGTGTTGACATCGTACCGGGTGTGTTGACATCGTACCGGGTGTGTTGACATCGTACCGGGTGTGTTGACATCGTACCGGGTGTGTTGACATCGTACCGGGTGTGTTGACAACGTACCGGGTGTGTTGACATCGTACCGGGTGTGTTGACATCGTACCGGGTGTGTTGACATCGTACCGGGTGTGTTGACATCGTACCGGGTGTGTTGACATCGTACCGGGTGTGTTGACATCGTACCGGGTGTGTTGACATCGTACCGGGTGTGTTGACATCGTACCGGGTGAATCCTGCGGGGCTCAGAAGTCCGACCACGCTGGAGTTTGGTCGGACAGCTGAGGGTCTCCAGGCCCTGCGGTCTGCTGCAGGATGGAGGCCGACAGGTGGCCGCTGACGCCCCGCAGCAGATGCTTCCTCCTGGGGCAGGTGCAAACACACAAACGCACACTTTGTCACTCGCACGAACCCGTGCACACGTGACCCGTTCACACGCCAACACGCTCGTGTTCAGTGAGGAAGCGTGTGAAGAGCTGCTCAGACGGACGAACCCAGGAAGTGAAGACGAGGATCAGCTGCACTGAGACTCACTGACCACCTCAGATCTGATGGGTCCGGTTCATCCACTGAAACTACGGCGTCTGAGTGCCAGTGAAAGCAGCATTAGATGACACAAAAACTTCAAACACATCAACAGCAGCTGGAGTTCAGCTCGTTGCTTCCAGCTGTTGAGGATTATTTCCTCTGAGTTCATTATTTAAATACCTGCAGCCTCCATATGATCGTCTCCAAAGCAACAGCAGTCACATGTTTACCTGCACAACACAACCAACACATCATTCATTACTTATAATTCTACCAAATCAGCAAAAACACATTAAAACTGTGGAACACTGTGACGTTAAAAGCTGTAAAAACATGTAAAATAATGTTAAATATCAGGGAAATAATGATTTTTTTTTAGCCGATTTAAAAAATATGTTAAAATAGTTTCATTTTATGGTCAAATATTGTTGTGAATTAAATATTGTTTGTACAAATGTGGACATTATTTATGTTTTTGTTCGTTTTTAGTTTAGTTTTTAGGTTTTATTTGTAATTTAACAAAAAAGGAAAAAAAATATAAACCAACAGTTAAAAATGACGATCGTCAACATGCGTATTTGTTCATCAAAAAACAGAAAATATCTTAAAAAATATGGATGTTGTTGGTGAATTTTAATACACTGAAAATTTACGATGAAACATGAAAATTAAGTTCCATCTTTTAATGTGGACATTATTTACTGTTTGTTTTTACTTAATTCCTTTAGATTTTATTTGTAATTTAATTTAAAAAAAGCAAAAAAATAAATAAAACAAAGGTTAAAAATGACCATTTACCATCAAATAATTTAAATAAAGTGTTATATATATATATATATAAAATAGTAAATAAAGATTTTATATTTTAACTTGAAAACAAAGTTCTGTTAGTAAAAGTACAGATTTTTGATTGACTGATTTGTTTACATTTTTTGTTGTTTATTTTTTTGTTTTGTTTTTAGATTTCATTTATAATTTAACAATAAAAGGAAAAAAATAAAACAACAGTTAAAAATGGCCATTTACCATTTATAACTGTTAACTGTTAAATATTAACTCATGATGGAAAATATCTGTAAAACATTAACACTTGTGACTGATTTAAATACAGTAGGAATAGTGTAAGTTTGCATTCAAGTATTGTAAATAAACACATTTTAATTTGTAGCAATACAGATTATTTAGGGTCAACAAGTAGTTTAATACTTTTATTCTTTGCGTTATTATCTGTAATTTATCAAAACAGGAAAAATCTCTAACAGGTAATAAAAACATTTACAATTTTTCAATCTTTAAAATGCATGTTTCCACCAAATAAAATAAAACATCTTTAAAATACTGACATATTTGGCTAATTTAAATACAATAAAGAACAATTTTACATTTAAATGTAAACAAAAGTCCTTTTGTAAAAATACAGATTTTTGATGGACTTTTTTTTATTTATTTATTTATTTTTTACAGTTTTGGCATCGTTTTTTTTACAGTCAACATATAATTTAATACTTTTATTCTTTGATTTTTCCAGTCATTATCTGTAATTTACCAAAACAGGAAAAATCTGTAAAATGTAATACAAATATTTACCATTTTTAAATGTTTAATATTTTTTCACGAAATTAAAGAAAAAATCTTTAAAGTTCACGGCTGATTTAAATACAGTGGGAAAAAAAGGTGTAATTTAATGTTTAAATGTGAAAACAAACGTCTACATGTAAAAATAACAGCAGATATCTGATTTGACATTTTTCACAGTTTTGGCAGTTTATAAATAAATCAAGACTTTTTTTTTTCTAATTTAACAAAACAGCAAAAATCTGTAAAATAACAGGTAAAGTTTCAAGTTTTGATATACTTTTTTTCCTTTAAAATAACAGCATATATTTGTAAATTAGTGATACATTTGGCTGATTTAAATACAGTAAAAATAATGTAATTTTATGTTCAATCGTTAAAAAAACAGACTTTGATTTGGGCCTGTTTTTAATGGTTGACATCATTTAATGGTCAACACATGTATTTTTTCTGTTATTTTACAAGATATTATCTGTAATTTAACAAAACAGGGTAAATCTGTACAATATTAAAAATACTTTTAAAACCAGTCCTTACATAGGTAGATAAAATAAAAACAGAGACGAGGATTATCCCAGGTAGTCCTGTACAGTACGTCCAGACTACATGTTGGTTCCTACATGGAGGAGCACAACCTAAAAACAACAACCTGTTTTCGTGTTCGGGAGACGAACGTTTGAAGGATTAAGAAAGTGAGCAGCAGATAAAGGAGCGGCTCTCATCTGTGGGGCCTCTAATGCAGAACAAAGACTAAACAAGAGGCCTGAGCTCCATATCTGATCTGATGCTGCCTCCAGCTGCACCGCAAAACACTCGGGACGAGAACAGGAAGTGTAGCTCAGTTATATGTTATGAGGTTTTATTAATTATGAAGAGAGAAGAGGGTCCTGGATGTAAACGTAGAAGACCAGAACCTCGATCTGACATATGGAGATATACACTGTAAAAAAATCTACGTTTTTTAACGGTTTTTAAACTGTAATTTTTCAACCAAAACTTCAGCTGATCCAGTTGTTGGATTTGTACAGCAGCTTAATAAACCCAAGCGTCATTGTATCTAAAATTATCAAATTTTTCAAACCACTTCCGCTCGACCATCTTTGATTTGCCTGAAATGTTAATAGCATAAAATGTGGCTTCTCATAAAGATGTCTGTGAAATTTCAGCTTGATATATCAACAACCTTCTAAGATTATATTTTTTTAAACTTGCCCACTTTCAGCACGTTTTTCTTGCAGTGCCGCCTTGTGGTAGGAAAGTGCACTGCGCATATATGGTGGGTGTCGGCCGCTCGTTCTCAACCACAGCAGTGCTACGGAGTGAGAGAGATTACCGGACAGTTAACTTTATTTAAGGATACTTTGTCATTGGTAGATTGTGTTGGGGTGGACTGAAGCCACGTACTAGAACCACAGCGGCGTTCTAGAGCCTCGACAACACTTGACAACACTCGGCAAAGCTCGGCGGCGCCCAATGGAGGCCCGCAGGACTATTCGAATATAAAAATTGTCCCAATACCACCACAACCAACAGGTATTCGGATATTCAGATATTCCTATATTGGGGACCAGCCCTAATATTAGGTTTGTAAAGCAGCTAAGCTACCATACTGCTGGTTAGCTAACTTAGCCACTCTAGGCTACTTGGAACTACACCGTACTTGGCCTTAAGGTCAGCCTTATTGCTACCTCCACCAAGGAGGTTATGTTTTTGCCGGCGTTGGTTTTGTTTGTTTCTTTGTTTCTTTGTTTATTTGTATTCAAAAAAACTCAAAAAGTCATGAACGGATTTGGATGAAATGTTCAGAAAATGTGTGAAATGGGACAAGGAACAAATGGTGAAATGTTGGGACTGATCCGGATCACCATCTGGATCCAGGATGTTTTTTTTAATTTAAGGATACTTAGTCATTGGTAGATTGTGTTGGGGTGGACTGAAGCTGCTTGGTGGAGGTCTGTGCTCTCTGAGTGCTTTTCTACTTTTATTTTTAAATACCCAAAGTTGAAACTCTGTGCTGTTGGAAAGCCTTTTGAGTTTCTGACACCGGAGTTGGCAGGTCCACGTAGTAGAGGCACGGCGGCGCTCGGCGGCACTCGGCAGCGCTTGGTGGCAGCGCACAGGACTATTCAAATATCAAAATTATTATCTGAATATCACCACAACCAACCAATATTCAGATATTCCTATATTGGGGACCAGCCCTGATATTAGGTTTGTAAAGCAGCTAAGCTACCATACTGTTGGTTAGCTAACTTAGCCACTCTAGGCTACTTGGAACTACACCGTGGATGAAATTTCCAGGAAATGTGTGAAATGGGACAAGGAACAAATAAATACATGCTGGGACTGATCCGGATCACCGTCTGGATCCAGGATGTTTTTATTTATTTAATGATACTTTGACAATGGGAGATTGTGTTGGGGTGGACTGAAGCTGCTTGGTGGAGGTCTGAGCTCTCTGAGTGCTCTTCTAGCTGTTAATTTCACAGTTTTAACAGTTTTTAAACACTGCAGCGTTCCACTGTTTTGAACATGTCTCTGAGGCATCAGATTTTCACTGTTCGTTTACGGGTTTTTTCACCACCTACTGCATCACTTCTTCCATTACATGTCCTGCACTGGTTTCCAGGCTCAGGTCTGTCTCTGATCCACATTCCTGCACACTAATCACACCTGGTGGTTAAAGTAATCGGGCCTCTGATTACTGTACTCTGGGATCTGAGTGGACGTGAATTATTATCATCCTGCCGTCACTGCTGGAAGTCCTGACTCAGCTCTGCAGCGCTGCATGCCTCCACCTGCACGGGAGGAGTCACCTTTCACTTTTTATTGCTTCACTCCGCTGATCAGAAGCCAACTTTGTGTCTCAGGTGATTGATCTGCAGCACAGGCCTTAAACGTAGCGCTGAACCTGATTTATACCGACATAATGGAAATGTTTGTCGTGATAATGTGGATTTGTTGCTGTTATTGCTTGTGAACTGCTGTTGGAGCAATGCTAACTTAGCTTGTTTAGGCTAACAGCTCATAATGTGACTTAGGGAGAAGAAAACTTTGAATTTCACTACTTCAGACTATTTATTAAGGTGCACAGGTCGGAGGTGGGCAGTACTGTTGACTAATATACCAGGGTAAGATGTTTGAATTCAGTTGATGGTTACTGATTACATCATAATGACCTATTTTAAGTAATGTCATGCAAAAAAACATCTTAATTCAAGCACTATATTTAATACCTTCATGGTCCCATATTGCGCCCCTTTCCCATAAAGATGGTTCCTTTCATCTTGACTGTATAACTCCTGGTTTTAATCCAATGCGCTGCTGCTGGCCCCGCCCCCTTCAGGAAGAAAACTCTCTCTGCATCGATAGCACGGCCGCTGAAAACGGGGACTTTCTATCGCTGTCAACTTTCTCTCGAGGGGCTCATTTTACATGGAAATATGTTTGAAATCACAACGTAGCTTTTTGTTTTGAAACTCAGGCGTTTGGTGAGTTTGTCAGGAGGCGTCGCGGTTACAGAATTAGCATTTTAGCTGTAGAGCAGCAGCTTAGAAATGAAGTGATTGTTGGTTAACATGTAGTCCTAACGGGCTGCGTTACAGTCATTATTTCATACTTGTTGTGATTTTGCTGTATTAAAATGCAGTTTATGTGAGCACAGAGATCGGGAGAGAAGCTAACCGATGCTAACAGCAGCTGAGTTTGGGTTGAACATGAAAACGCGGTAACCTACCCAGTCCTTGTTTTTACTGGTTTAAATTAAAGTCTCCATAGAGCTCTGACCTGTGGACACACCATCAATGCTAACGTTAGCCACATTCGCTGCACAACGTGCTAACGCTAAAGATTACAGAAACTTGCTATAAATGATAAAGGTAATCCAATCTGTAATCAGTTCTTCAGATACTGGCAGTGCATGAAGACTCTCGTGTTCACTCTTGCAGCCAACAGCAGATCATTTGGTGAGTTTTGCTCATGGGTCAGACATTTTAGTGCTTTCAAGTCAATCTGGACAAAATTTAAACTAATTTCCAACAATTCTGACAAGCTTTTGTCATTTTGAACAAACCTTGAGTCATTTTTTAAGACACTGACATTAGTTTTGGACTAGTTTTGAGTCATTCTGGACAATATTCAAGTCATTTTGGGTGGTCAGGTTTGAGTGCATGAAGACTCTCGTGTTCACTCTTACAGTAGAACATTTGGTGACTTTTGCTTGGGACTCAAACGAATTTAGCGGAAGCAGCTGTAGAGAGTAAATAAACCTGGTGGACTGTGAGGCAGCTGCTCATTCTGATTGGCTCACCTGGAAGCAAGGAGGGGGCGGGGCTATACAGCATCTGAGCTGCTATTGGGTCAAATATTTACTGTCTTGTAGAGATAGGAAGCCAACTAGTTGTTGGGGGCCAGAAGTTAACGATTTTCACTTTACACCTCCAGCTTTGTAACAACCACAACACAACACAATAACAATGAAGGAAAGCCACGCACAAATAAATAAATATACGTAAATAAATAACTGATTTTTACCATTTCACACCCTTGTGATATCACACATTCAAACCCTACAGCTTTCATGTCAGGTAATGTGAGGGAACGTTTTGGAACAAAAATGAGGTCCTTCAGTCTAAAATCATCACATTTCTGGAGCAATTTCAGCCTGACTGTCTTTAATTTGCCTCATATTTTTAGAGCATGAAATATGGATACTTAGAAAAAGATGTCCTGGGTTGTTATATCAGATCCTTAAAAATCTCAAATTTCAATGTGAAAAAACGTGCAGAAAGTGGATCAACGGTGGGGGAGTAGCAGTACATAAAAATCACGTTTCGGTACGGAAGTCATGGTTCGGTTGGTCCCTGAACCCTCTGGAGTCGACGGACGCGCCGGCAGGTCAAAATGACATGACAGATTTAAGACGACGTAGCATCAAGACGCCTCGCTGAGTCTCTGTTTCAACTGGTGTCCAAAGTGTGGATTTCTAACTATCTACCAGTCTTTGAATTGTGTTGATCGGCCAAGTAAAACCAGAGTTATGACAGATAACAAACACCATACTTTCTCCATGTTTGGAGCTCCTTACAGCTTTGGTCTGGTCCACTTGTTTTACTCCTTTTTCATACTTTACCAGGAAACCCAAGTGATCCCAGACGGGTGGTTTTAACCACGGCGGAGCGTCTTCCAGCTGTTAGCATTAGCATCCCATTAGCTAGCCATACGTCACAGAAGGAGAATAAACGGTCCATCACATCCTGTGTTCCCCTGGAAACTCCTACTTGTTTTTAGTTCCTCAATACTGTTTAACTGTGAGACGGAGAAGGTCCAACACAACTGTGGGAATTACGAGGTTCACAATTAAAACAGTTCTGTACATTGGTCATTCTTAATAGTCTGAAAATGTTCGTACCGTGGTTCACCTCTGTACCAAATCGAAAGTTTCTGTACCGAACGGTTTTATTCGGTGTGTTGTTACACCTCTACTCAACGGACTGTTAAAAAAACACATATCTCGCCAAGTATTTGATATATGAAGCTAAAGTTTCACAGATACTATTTTAAATATCCACAGTTTAAGATTTTAAAAAAAGCCTTCAGCAAATCTGATCTAACACGCCTTTCAAACCCGCCTGCAGGATTTGGGGTTCAGCAGGTTCATGAATAATTCATAAAACCGACTATGATACAACCGCAGTCACAAAAACACCTTGTTATAACATGAAAACTCATTAAATCAGAAACAATGAGGACATGAGAAACTATAAATCTAGTTTTGTTCGTCTATATTTACATGCCGGCACGAGCCTCTAAACAGCGTCATTGGCTTTGTTTTCTACGTCAGGCTGACTCCTTGCTCCCTGCACAGCTTCTGTTTCTCACCAATGTGTTTTCAGGAAGAACTTAAACCCACAAACACAATCACCTTCACCCACAGCTCCGAGCGCAGCGGCATGAAAACAGGCCGAGGGCTGACAGGGCTGCCATGGAAACGTTTACAAGTCCCGTCCTGAAGAATGCAAACACAACCGAGTGCAGCTCTTATCTGACAAAAGAGTAAACTTTAGACAGTCCTGTTGCGGCTTGCCTGTGTGGTCTTTGGACTACAATACGCCGCACCGGAGGATCGTTTCCACAGAGTGCGCGATTGTCTTTGAGGTTTTCAGTCCTCATAACCCAGCAACTCGGGTGGAAATGCAGTTTTGTTTACAGGCAGCTCGAGACGGGTGGTTAGCTTCTGAAAAAAAACGCGTGAGGCTTGTGCTCATTCACACGCTCGGTGCCTTGCTCAAGGGCTTTGTGAGCGATAATTGCTGCTGAGCTTCGAGTTCCCAGCAGGTATTAATGCGATACTCGGTTCCCAACTAACCCTGTGACAGACCGGCGTTGCTCATCAGTGGGTGGGGTGGGGATCGGACAGGAGTTCAGGCGAGCTATCAGGTCGAGTCAGATGTGCATCAGCGTCTGGAACAGAAAAAAAAAAAAACAACAAAAACAGTCGGTTTAGCAACTGCGTGTCAAAAACCTCAGAGATGGCACGGTGACGATGCAAATTTTGCGGCGTGCGTTCATCAGCAGCTGGCCCGTCCTCACAGGTTTGAGATTCCCACAGCGGAGATGATGCGGGGAAAAGAAAACAAACACGTCGATACAGGAGTTAAGCATTTTTTTAAAAAAGAAAAAATAGATGGAATGACCCGATGTGATCTCAACAATCAAAAATGGGGCCAATCAAGAAATCAAGGTACAAACCCCACCCGATCCTTTGTTTACGTCCGCTGTCCGGTGTCATAAAGAGATGCAAATACTTAATAATGTCCTCAATCAATGACCAGAAGTACTATCAATCAATAATCAATTAATCAATAGACAATTGTCATTCGCTGCTATCACCATTACAGCTGACAAATAAATGATTTGGGCTATGAATACTGCCTTCTTTGATCCCAGTTTGTCTTGAACCCATGACCTCTAGTCAGGGGTCATTAACTACCATGGAAGTCTTTGTCATGGTGCCCGCTGCAAGCTAAACCCTACACACTGAACATTTTTCCTATGCTGATATTATTGTTTTAGTCAGAAGACATAAGATTCGGGCTGAAAAGGCAACTCTGGTACATTTAAATAAACTTGGAAACACTTGAACTCAATCCAATTTTCTCTTAAACATATGAGCTCTAGTCAGAGGTCATTAAGCACCACGGAAGTCTTTGTCATGGTGCCCGTTGCTAGCTAAACCCTACACACTGAACATTTTTCCTGGATATTCTTGTTTTAGTTCGAAGAAGACATAAGATTCGGGCTGAAAAGGCAACTCTGGTACATTTAAATAAACTTGGATACTCAAAACCAGTTTGTCTTAAACACATGAGCTCTAGTCAGGGGTCATTAACTGCCACAGAAGTCTTTGTCATGGTGCCGTTGCAAGCTAAACCCTACACACTGAACATTTTTCCTATACTGATATTCTTGTTTTAGTCAGAAGAAGACATATGATTCGGGCTGAAAAGGCAACTCTGGTACATTTAAATAAACTTGGAAACACTTAAACTCAATCCCATATTCTCTTAAACACATGAGCTCTAGTCGGAGGTCATTAACCACCATGGAAGTCTTTGTCATGGTGCCCGTTGCTAGCTAAACCCTACACACTGAACATTTTTCCTGGATATTCTTGCTTTAGTTCGAAGAAGACATATGATTTGGGCTGAAAAGGCAACTCTGGTACATTTAAATAAACTTGGATACTCAAAACCAGTTTGTCTTAAACACATAAGCTCTTGTCAGGGGTCATTAACTGCCACAGAAGTCTTTGTCATGGTGCCAACCCTACACACTGAACATTTTTCCTATGCTGATGTTATTGTTTTAGTTAGAAGACATATGATTTGGTCTGAAAAGGCAACTCTGGTACATTTAAATAAACTTGGAAACACTTGAACTCAATCCCATATTCTCTTAAACATATGAGCTCTAGTCAGAGGTCATTAAGCACCACGGAAGTCTTTGTCATGGTGCCCGTTGCTAGCTATACCCTACACCCTGAACATCTTTCCTATGCTGATATTCTTGTTTCAGTCAGAAGACACATGATTTAGGCTACAAAAGCAGCTCCGTTTAACATTGTCCTGGTTGATTCCAGTTTGTCATAAACGCATGAGTTCTAGTCGGAGGTCATTAACCGCCATGAAAGTCTTTGTCATGGTTCCCGCTGCTACCTAAACCCTACACACTGAGCACACTGAACATCTGTCCTACGCTGGTATCATTGTTTTAGTCAGGAAACACATGATTTAGGCCACAAAAGCAGGTCTGTTAAACACCGTCCTAGTTCATTCCAGTTTGTCTTAAACACACAAGCTCTGGTCAGAGGTCATTAATCATCATGTAAGTGTTTGTCATGGTGTCCATTGCTAGCTAAAACTCCACAATGCTCTCTGCTTGCCAACATGAACTGCAGATAGCAATTCACTAATTTTTTAAAACTTCAATCCTTTGTTGTCACATATACATCATAAAGGGAGACCACAATTTATGGGAGGACATTAGGGCAAAAATATTTTACATTCCACTTTGTCTTGAACCCATGAGCTCTGGTCAGAGGTCATTAACAACCACAGAAGTCTTTGTCATGGTGCCCGTTGCTAGCTAACCCCCCACAATGCTCTCTGCTTGCCAACATGAGCTTCCGCTATTCTTGAGTGACGCCTCCTCTGGTCTCTACAGTATTAAACAGTAAGAGGCTCCACCTGGTGGAACAACCAGGTACTACAGCTGATCTACAACACATTTACTGACATGCATGTGGAGAATACAGGTTTTCAGCTGTCCATGACCAACTAGGAAACATTCAAGAACAGCTTAGAATGCAGTCCAGAATTTATTTCATTTGAAGTTTAAATATGAATATTGGTTTTATAGTCTGACGAAAGTAAACACAGAAGCTAGCCTTCTAGATGCAGCCAGAATTATCCTTTAAATCGCAGCGACAAAGACCAGTTGTTATTGTTTAAGTTGTGGCAGAAGGATTTTTAAGTTCGATTCTATATTTTAATGTTCTGAGATGCTGCAGTTGGAGCTTCAACCTGCCTCACGTTCACCGTCCTTCTGGGTGATTCGACCTCCTAATGTGAAGACATCAGAAACCCTGTCTGACCTCAGTCGGTTCCTCCTGTCAGCTCCGAGGCTTCACACCTTCAGAGGAAACCCTGTTTGATCAGCTGACAGCCGGCATGACGGGCTGAAGCCGACTCTCCACCTCCGCACATACCGAGCAGCAAGTCGAGCCTGCAGACCCTCAGACGCTAATCTCTGACGCTGCAAAACGGAGCTTCATCAACCACTTAAAGCTTCTGGGGAACAGTCCTGATAACCTGCACTGGAATAAAAAGGTTTAGTCCGGTTAGTCTGAATGTAAATCATAACTATAATGCTGTGGAGTCTGAACCTTAACATTTATACAAGGTAGATTAATTACTATAATTAATAACACTGTAGGGTCTCGGCCTTATCATGTTTTATAATCAGGTAGAGTAGTATTTTATAAAACAAATAAAAAATCTGTACAGAAACAGTAAAAAAGAAAAGTCAAAACGATGAAATACAATAACATAAAATAACAGCAAATATGTGTAAAATAATTATTGTTTAAAAGCTGATTTGATTACAGTAATTTTATAGCAATTACTTTCAAAAATGGTTGGAAAAAAAACTTTAAAAAATGGTGAAAATACTGGCAAATATCTGTAAAATAATTATTCTTTTGTACCTGATTTAAAATCTGAATTTGTATCATCATGCATTACTTTCAAAAATGGTAAAAATAAATAAATATTTTTTTTAAAACGGTGAAAATAACCATAAATATCTGTAAAATAATTGTTTTTAAGCTGATTTAAATCAAGTAATTTTTTAGTCATCCATTGTAAAAGAACTAATTACTGTTTGTAAAGATACAGATTTTTGATTTGGTAATTATCTACAATATTGGCATTTTTGTTGTTTTTGTTTTTACAGTCGACATGTAAATTAAAACTTTGTTGTGTTTTTACTAGATGTTATTCGTAACATAACAAAACAGGGAAGATCTGTAAAACACCTGTTAGGAAACATGATTTACCTTTTTTTTTAAACCAGCAAACAGCATTTTTCTATTTATTAGTGTAATTATTTTTATTGATTCCTCATAAAATAAATAAATTAAAAGTAGTATCTGTGGCTTTGGTTGGTTACGGGTCCTTGGTAACAACCAGGCAGCGAGGAGAAAAGTTTAATTCAACATATAAAGAATACAAGAATAAACATAACTGAAATATTGCTTATCAGTATCTGTGGTTTCTAACAGTCATCATACAACCAGGTTCAGATTATTTAAAACGCTCTAAACACCAGTTCCTTATGTTGACTTAGAGTTTATTTAGACCAACATGGCTGCAGGTAGAGATCACTGTGGCCTATTGAGGTCATCAGTAATTATAATTTCAAAAGTTTCTGCAGCCGAAATGACCAGAAACATCTCATGAAGCATGTTTTTTTTAATCCTGCCTGTTGAAATAAAGCTGTTCTCTTAATTTTCTGTCTTTTCTGGAGCATTTCTGAGCCTCCTGCAGCATCAGCATCACCTGCCGACCACCGCCGTGTCCTCAGAGATCCTCAGAGGTCGACTTCTCCCCACGTTATCTTTAATAAACACAATAAAACCTCCACTGCTGCCACTGACAGGCTCCTGCTTCCTGCCTCCTGCTGCTGATAAAGGCAGTAAACCGTCACGGCTCCAGTGTTATCAGAAGCCCAGCGGCTGCACCTGTTCCCACGCTGACCCACACACACCTGCTCACCTGGCCTGAGGGGGCGGAGCCTGGACCGGCGTGGAGGAATGCAGGAGTCTGTGTGAACATGTTCGAAGTTTTACTGGAGTTTGGAACAAAATTTTCTGTACAATTTACTATTATTTGACCTGTTTTTTATTATAATAATATCCACATAAATAATCTGTATTTTTACAAATGTTAACTTGTTCTTTTACAACATTTAACAGTAAAATTACATTATTTTTATTTTACTAAAATCTGCAAAAATATTTATATTTTACAGATTACTATTATTTTAAAAAAATATACGTATATTGAGAATATTTAAAATGACACGTTTTTCTGTTTTATTAAATTACAGAAAATATTTAGTAAAAAATAAATAAATTACAAAACAAGCATTAATTTACATGTTAACCTTATAAACTGTAAATAATATCCACATGAAACAGACGTATTTTTACGAATGTTAACTTGTTCTTTTACAACAATAAACAGTAAAAATACATCAATTTTAATTTATTAAAATCTGCAAAAAGTATTTTTATTTTACACTTTACTGTTATTTTAAAAATATATACGTATATTAGGAATTTTAAAGATGACATATTTTCCTGTTTTGTTAAATTACAGATAATATGAAGTAAAATTACAGGAAAAATACTTTATTTACATGTTAACTGTAGAAAAACAGGACAAAACTATGTAAATAATGTCCACATTAAAATTCTCTTAATAAAAAGGGGAACTTGTTCTTTAAAAATGTTTGACAGTAAAATCTATTAATTTACATGTTAAACCTGAAAAATGTAAATAATAACTACATTTAAAAAATCTGTTGTTAAAAAATAAACAGCAAAATTACACTATTTTTACTTTATTAAAATCTGCAAACAGATTTTTATTTTACAGTTTACTGTTATTTTAAAAAATTATATATGTATATTAGGAATTTTAAAAATGTCATTTTCCTGTTTTGTAAAATTACAGGAAAAATCATTTGTTTACATGTTAACTGTAGAAAAACAGGCCTGAACTGTAAAAAATGTCCACATTTTAAAAATCTGTGTTAACAAATGTGAATTTGTTCTTTAATATTTAACAGTAAAATTACTCTATTTTTACTTTATTTAAATCAGCAACAGTATGAATATTTTACACTTGTTTGTTGTTATTTAAAATAAAAATTATGTCTTCCAAGGATTTAAATGATGACATATTTTTCTTGTTTTGTTAAATTATAGATAATATGTAGTAAAATTACTGGAAAAATCATTTATTTACTTGTTAACTGGAGAAAAACAGGCCTGAAGGATAAATAATGTTGGCATGAAAAATCTGTTTTTTAAAAATGGGAATGTTTGACAGTAAAATGACAATGTTTTTATTTTAAATCAGCAAAAAATGATGTTATTTTACAAATATTTGATGTTATTTAACAAAAAAATTACATATATTAAGTACGAAAAAATGTGAATAAACTGTTATTTTTACAAATTTTTCCTGTTTTGTTCATTTACAGATAATATTTAGTCAATTCACAGATTCACATGTTGACTATAAAAAACAACAGACCAAAAATGTAAATAAATCCAAAAAATTTGTATTTTTATTAATGGGAATTTATTCTTTTACAGTATTTGACAGTAAAATTATAGTTTTTCCTTTAATTAAATCAGCATGAAATATTTTACAGAAGATTAATGTATATTAAGTCCTGATTTGTTGAAATGTAAAATATTTAATTACATGTCATAAAATTATAAATAATGTCCAGATTTTTCAAAAACAGTGTGGCCATAAAACTACAGTTTTACAGTGCTTAAATCAACAAAAACATCACCACTATATTTGCGGCTTTTTGCCGTTAGTTTCACCGTTTTTACAGCTTTTGAAATTTTTTTTTTTTGTAAATTCTCTCCAAAAAGTTCTAATTACATTAACTATGACTCAAGATTGAAAAGCACTTAAAAGTGTTTTTTTTTTGTCTTTTTACTATTTGAAATGGGTAAATTTGTATTTCATAGTACAACTGCAAGAGTTAGCACCTTAAACATTTCAAATGTCAGTAAAGTAACGACAGTTTTTAAGCTAATTTACATTCTAATGTTGTAAAATAACAAATTTAATCATTGTAAACACACAGATGTGGACTTTATTCATAGCTTTGCCTTATTATTTAGTGTTAACATGCGAAATATCTGGATAAAAATGACACTTTCAGCTGATTTAAATGCGGTAATATGGTGTAATTTTAGGATTTGGACCTGTTTATATCATTTATTTCGTAAACTCTTGCCTAAAAAGTGAAATTAAACTGACGACTTTCAAAAGCCACGAAAGGAAAAAGGCGCCGCATCTTATTAACCGGAATAAAAATCAGGTAGTGCAGCTGATGACGCTTTTACAGGCACCACATTGCTGCAATTAGGTGAGCTTAAAAACATTAAATACCACTCTAATACTTAAATAAACACATCTTAATGAGCGATCATTAAAAATACCTTAGATTTGAGAGGACGAGCTGAAAATCATTTAATTAAAACTTGTTTTAACTCAGAAAAATGATGCAAACTTCATTTATTTCTCCAAAGTCCACCATAAATCTGCAGAACATGCATGTGTCGCGGTGAGGAAGCTATCCGAGCCCAGCGTTTCCTCCAGGAACCTTCCCTCCGACTGATCTGTTGCTGCAGGTCGCTGGAGGCCCGAGGCTCTGATTTCAACACTAAAACCTCTTAACCAGGCCACAAACACAAAGCAGGTCCCTGTCATCTTACCTGGCAGCATATGGGCCCCGGTTCCCACACCCACCTCCATGTAAACACCTCATTAGGCCCGGCGGGGTGGGGGGCCCTCGGCCATAAAAGGAAGCCTCTCCCTCCCCCCCGCCTCCCCCCCACTCCACACACACAGACACTCAGTCAATTACACTCCTGTCTGGAGCTGCTGCTGCTAAACGCCACAAATGAATACCTGTGCAGGTTCAAGAGGCTCCCGGAGAGGGTTTAAACACAGGACTGGACCAGGGCCCGGTCAGATCAGAGAGCACGTGGGAGAAACGAGCGACTTAAACGCCTAAACAAGGCCGAGTTTGATGATTAGAAAAGCCCCGCTGAGGTTTATTCGTCCCTGAATCCGTCTGACACCACCCTCCTGCTGAATACACACTTTAAACACATCAAACATGAATAAAATCAGCCCCATTTTCTGCATACGATAAAAATAAATCTATAAAAGAATGTTAAAAACGTGGCAGCGAGGATGACAAAACACACGTTGAAATATAGAATAGACCAGTGGTTCCAGCCTCAGGATCCACTATGTCTCTATTAATAACAGTCACGACCCAAATTATTGAAGTTTGTTGTTCCTGTTAACAAAATAAAGTTTATTTGGGTGGAGTCTTAAAGCATTGGGATACAATTTAGGAAGAAACAAACACTTATATTAAGTTGAATTAACATAATATATAAATATATAATAAATATAATAATAAATATAATTCAGGAATGGACGTGGTCAAACGGCTCCACAGCGCCCCCTACAAATATTCAATTACTCATATAAAATCACTGCTTTAACCTACAAACATGAAATTTGGTACAAAAGTACAGTACAACAAGACCAACAGATCTGAAGACTTCAAATTCCAAACGGCTCCACAGCGCCCCCTAGACAAGGTGGTGTGGAGAAATTTGAATTTAACGAACTCCTCCTAGGATTTTTATCCCATCTTAATAAAATTGGCTGTGTGGCATCTGGACCCCTTCAGGATGAAAAGTTATTAAAATCTCTTGGCTGCGTCACACGGTGTGGGCGTGGCATGGCGGCCATTTTCAGCAAATTCGCCGTGTGGAAAGAAATGAGTTTTGGAGGTGAAGGGATCCATGTAAAATCACCAAATCCACAAAAATGCTCATTAATCTAAAGACCTAACATTTAATATACAATTCAGGAATGGACGTGGTCAAACGGCTCCACAGCGCCCCCTACAAATATTCAAATACTCATATTAAAATCACTGCTTTATCCTACAAACATGAAATCTGCTACATACATATAGTATCCCAAGACCAACAGATTTGCACAGTCGAAATTCTAATCGGCTCTACGGCGCCCCCTAGACAAGGTCATGTGGAGAGGAGTATGATGAGGAGCGAGGGCCCGTCCGACGCTGCTTGCAGCTTTAATTTGCATTTAATATTCTTCTTAATCCGTGATACAACATTAGATACAATTTAAAAATCAGCGATTCAGTGAGACTGAGAAAAGTGAACCGTGATATTCTCTTGGACGGGAGGTGAGACGTCTTCGAGGAACTCAATGCTGCGACTGAAACTACGAGGCTGCAGCTGCTCCCACCCAAAATAAACGCATGAAATTAAAAATAAAGTGAAGGCGTAGTGAGACTTGTTGAAAGCGTAACATCAGCAGCTCTGACCAGGAGGATCGTCGTCAGCTTCCGCAGAATAAAAGGAAACTGGTGCCTCTCCGACAGCTTCTTCTCCTTCCTTGAACATCCTTGAATCTCATCGTGTTTTCCGTGACGTCGCCTCGCATCTCTTATCTGCACTCGGCGGAGGAGAAACCGCCACTTTCTCCGAGCTGTTTACTCGTCGTTCCGCGGTGCGACTGTGAATAGCGATTTGCATTCCTTGATGAAGAGATGAAGACGAGGCAGCCGGAGGAGGGATTCACCCACCCTGCTGCTGGTTCTCAGTCAGCCAGCGGAGGCAGAGTTTACCTTTAATCATCATGACTTAATGAAAGGTAAACCCTAAATGTGCTCATATGTTCGGGGCTGTTGACAGAGCTGAGATCCACACCCATGACAAACTTTGATTTATTCATTCCAGGCAAAAACCCTGCTGGCAGTTACAGGAGCCGTTTGACTGATGTGGTGAATTAAGATGATTATTAAGAAAAGGTGTGACTGGTTGCAATTTTTAGTTTAAATGTTAAAAAAAGTAGATAGAAGGAAATGAATCATTAGAATTTATCATTAATATCTTATTGTAGATCATGTCCACATCAGAAATCTGTATTTTTACAAATACTAACCTGTTCTTCTATGTTTAACTGTAAAATTACTCTGTTTTAATGAATTTAAATAAAAAAATAAATATATATTATAAAGAAAAATTATGTTATATATTAACTGTTATTTTACAGATTTTCTCTAAAATATCTGGTAAAATTACTGAAGAAAATATAATAAAATATAAATAATAATAATAATAATATAATAAGAATAAGAATATTTTTATTATTATGGATAAAATTATTATTTTAGAATTTTTGTCATTATTTAAGAGAAAGAAACAAATACTTATATTAAGTTGAATTAACTGGTATTTTCAAGAATTTCTCCGTTTTGTTAAATTACATATAATGACGAGCAAAATAACAGAAAAAATATTAATTTAAATTCTGACTGTAATTTGTTCTTTCACAGTCTCTCTAAAAGTATAATTTTATTGCATTTTAATCAGCTAAACATATTTTACAAGTTCCCTTCAACATTATTTAAAATTAAAAATATTTATAATAAGTTAAATTTTATTTTCCTGATTTTCTGTTTTATTAAATTACATGAAATATCTGGTAAAATCGAAAAAGGAAGAATTAATTTACTTGTTGACTGTTAAAAAAAAGTACCATGTGTGACCATTAAATGCTAATTTTACTGCATTTTAATCAGTTAAAAAAAAATTACAAATTCCTGTCCATCATTATTTAAATAAAAACTATGCATATTAAGTTTACTGTTATCTTCCAGGTTTTCTTTTATTAAATTAAATAAAATTTAAATCTAGTAAAATCAAAAAAGAAGTTTTAATTTACATGGTGACTGTAAAAAAAGAAAAAAATAATTAAATATTATTTCCAATTTTAAAAAGTAACCAACATTATTTAAAATTAAAAATATAATAAAAAAAATGTATATTAAGTTTACAGTTATTTTCCAGATTTTCTGTTTATTAAATTATATAAAATATTTAGCAATATCAAGAAAAGAAGTTTGATTTTAAATGTTGACTGTAAAAAAATTACTACGTGTGACCATTAAATGCTAATTTTACTGCATTTTAATCAGTTAAAAAATCCTTATTTCACATTTTTGCCATTATTCAAAAGAAAAAGTGTATATATGAAGTCAACTGTTACTTTCCTGATTTTTGGTTTTATTAAATTACATAAAATATTGAGTACAATCACAGAAAAGAAGGATTAATTTACATGTTGACTGTAAAATAAATAAATATTTTTTTTAAAGTACTAAGTCTCACCATAAAATGCCAGTTTCACTGCATTTTAATCAGTTATAAAGAATATTTCACAAATTTTTTACCATAATTCAAACTAAAAAGTGTGTATCCTAAGTTAAGTGTTATTTTCCTGATTTTCTGTTTTATTAAATTATAGACAAAAACATAAATTTACATGCTGACTCTAAAAACAACACAAAAAATTACCATATTTTAATGTACTGAAATCAAATTTTCAAGGAACCTGGACATCTGTTGGTTTTTACAGGTTTTTATGTGGCGTATTCCACTGTTCTCTATGTTTATGTTCACCTTTTCTTTTTAGGTATTCGTTTCTGGCGTTGATGGAGGAACACTAACGATACCTAAAGCCACTGTCATGAACCAGACAGCACCAGAACTCTGAGCCGGTCCGACCCTGAACAGAGGAACCCGCTCTGTTCTGAGCCGGTCCGACCCTGAACAGAGGAACCCGCTCTGCCCTCCTGCCTCCCATCATGAAGACACTTCCTGACCTGAAGAATGCCACTCGGTCCCAACATGTCAGACTCGCAGCGGCCTACACTCTGCTTTGATTTCGCCTCCACTTTGCACAACATCCTCGGTGGGAGGCGAGGCGAGGCGAGGCGGGATGCGGGAGAGGCTTCGCTCTCACCACCATCGCTGCGGCGCGGCGACAAGTGTGTGCTTGACTGCATATTTGTGGAGGTGGGCATGTTTGCTTTGGCTCACACGAATACTCTGGGTTGGTACAGTAGCTGATACCCCACACGGCTGGTTCACAGGAAGGAGGCTCCTCGTGGAGAAAGGCTCTTTATGATCCTCCTCTGTTCATTCCTTCATTATCACTCACAGGATCTTTGAGCTTGTTTCCTTCTATAGCAGCAGAACTGGGAGGGTTCAGGACCAGTGGTAGTTCACCGCATTGTCCTGAGATATGTTAGGAAAGGTATGAGTAGTTTAAAAATAAAAATACACATGTAATAACATCTGCATCAAAAATCTGTATATTTACATCATAGAAATTTTTTTCTGTAAATCGGATAAAAATATATATATTATTTTATAAGAATAAAAAATTATGTATCTTAAAATTGATTTTTTTTAACAGCCATTTCCCAGATTTTTCTCCGTTTTCGTAAATAAAAAAAAAATCGAGTAAAATCACAGAAAATAGAAAATAAATCAAATGTCAAATTATTTTTTTAATAAGGTAAAAACAGTAAATCATGTCCAAAAATTGTAGAAAAATCACAGAAAAAAGAAAACTAATTAAGAGTACATTTACATGGTGACTGTTTTTTTAAAAAGCTAAAACTTTAAATAATATCCACATTAAAAAAAATAGTAATTTGTTATTTTATAAACTGCAACCACTAAAATTATTTTATTGTATTTTAATTAGTTAAAAATATCATTGTTTTACAAATATATATTTATATTCGAAAGAAAAACTCTGTAAATGAAATCAGCAGTTATTTTCCAGATTTTTCTACTTTCTTAAATTAAAGAAAATATCTGGTAAAACACACAGAAAAAAATTAATTCTAATGTCAAATTATTATTATTAATTTTTAAAAATGCCAAAACTGTGAATAATAGTAAAAACTGTAGAAAAATCACAGAAAAAAGAAAATTAATAAAGAATAAATTTACATGTTGACTGTTTTTTTTAAAAAGCTAAAACTTTAAATAATGTCCACATTAAAAAATTAGTAATTTGTTCTTTTAAAATCTGCAACCAAAAAAATTACAAAGGTTTACTGTATTTTAATTAGTCGAAAAAAAATATTGTTTTTGGAAAATTTATATTATATGTTTATATTTGAAAGAAAAGCTACGTAAATTAAATTAACAGTTATTTTCCAGATTTTCCTACTTTGTTAAATTACAGAAAATAACTGGTAAAATCACAGAAAAAAAATAATTCTAATGTCAAATTATTATTATCATTTTAATGCCAAAACTGTAAATTTCGTGCGCTCGAGAAACTTACATTTTAATTTTTTTCTGCCCGTGTCCCTTAAGGGGCTCCGTAGTAAATAATGTCCACATCAAAAATCTGTATTTTTAAAAATATTAATATGTTCTTTTACAATGTGTGACCTTAAAATGACAGTTATGCTGCATCTTAATCAGCTAAAATCATCATTATCTTACAAATATTCTCCCAAACAGTATTATTTATTTATTTATTATCTCTGAGAGGATCTTTCTGTCGGTTTCGTTCTTTTGTCAGCAGCAGTGGGAGGGTCGGAGAAAGTCGGCGCCCTGCTGCAGCTCTTTGCATTGTACCGAGATGTTACATAAAATAATATCTGAATTCTGATTCATTGCAGTCGCCTCAGGCTGCATTCAAGTGACAGCGCAGGGGGAGCTAAAAAATACATATTGTCTGAGAGCAGCGGCGGCGTATACGTTTACAGCCGGGTGCTAAATGATTGAGGTGTCCTTTCAAGGCGAAGCGCGCCATTGTTCCCCTTAACAATCCACAATCTGACGCAGGAAGCCATACACAGGACACAAATACAATGACCAGAGCGGCTGCTGGTCGGCGACAACAGAACCCAGGCTCCACGCAGCAGTGGGAAAATGTTCCCGCACGCCGCCGAGAACACACAAACACACAACACAGATGTAGAAAAGGCTCGGGGAGGCTTCACGTATCGACCCGGCGGCCTTTATCTGCAGATAAAAACTCCTGCGTGGACGTAATCTCACTGTTCATTGCCACCGAGTGTCGGCGCGGGTTGATTTAAGGCCGCGGTGATAAATAAACATGAAGCTCTGGATCGGATCCAAGCAGAGACCAAAACACTTCGTCGCTGAACTCTTTCCCCGCCGGCTCCTGATTTCTTTATATAGCTTCTTCTGTTATTCATGAAGGAAGTACGAAGGACTGGCTGGTAGTCGAAGAGCTGCGTCGCTTAGTAGAAGTGATCTGGTTAAGTCCACTGTGAACTTACTTGAAAGTTACCTGCATGTTTCCATTTCCTGTCACTTCCACAACCTTTCACTTCACTACTAGGGGTTGGACAAAATATCAATACAGTGATATATCATCGTCTCTCCTCGTGTGATATGAGCATCGATACGCTGGCGCCAAACATCCATATTTTAATTAATATAATAAGGCGCTCTAAGATTCTCCTGCCAGCTGCTGTTTCCCCAGCGTCACTACTTAATGTCTCCACATGGTGGCGTTTATCACATCAATGATGGAGACTGGAGCGGAAATGAATCGGCCCAACAACAGTTAGTACAGGTATAATGGAGGACAGCAACGCTACCGTAAGAGACGCCCCATCCACGTTTAAGTCCAAAGTGTGGACCCATTTGGGCTTTGAGGGAACAAGCAAGCTGGACAAAGACTACACCATATGCAAGAACCGCCTCGCCAAAGTAAAGCACACAGGAAACACCACCAACATGCAAACCCACCTGCAACGCCTCCATCCTGAACTCCTGGCCCAGAAAGCGGCTGATGCAGCAACGTTTCAAGTCAGCCTGCAGCCGTTAGCACAACGTTTAAAGCAAAGATGGCCGCCAGCATTACAACGTCCATCACTGGGTTCATTTGAAGGACCTCCACCCGTACAGTGTGGTGGAAAATGAAGGGTTAGAAAAATGCTACACACTGGAACCAAGGTATGAATATATCCAAGATATAGATGTGGTGATGGATCGTTATGGGATTGTCTTGCAATATATCGATTATCGCTGTATCATGATAGTATCGGTATCATGAGCCATGTATCGCGTATCATATCGCATTCTGTCATATCATATCATATCATATCACATCATATCATATCATATTGTACCGTATCATATTTGTCATATCGTATCACATGGTATCGTAACATCTTATATCATATCATATTGTATCGTATTGTATCATATATCTTATCATATCGTATTGTATTCCATTCAAAAAAGCCCTCAAAACTTATTTATTTATTCAGGCGTTCGGTTGACGGTTTTTTTAGGGGCTAGGATTGATCACTAATTTGTAACTCCATTTTATCCTGTTATTGTTCTTATTTTTATATAGTGGTACTGTTTTATTACTTTTATTGTTTTTATTGCTTTTATTGTTTTTATTGTTATTATTGTTTTATTGTTATTGTTTTATTGTAACTGTAAAGCGCCTTGTGACCCTGGTCTGCGAAAGGCGCTATACAAATAAAATTTACTTACTTACTTACATCATATGGTATTGTAACGTATCATATCGTATCATATTGAATCGTATATCATATCGTATCGTATCATATCATATCATATTGTATCATATCATATCATATCATATTGTATCATATCATATTGTATCATATCATATCATATCATATTGTATCATATCATATCATATCATATTGTATCATATCATATTGTATCATATATCATACCGTATCGTGAGGTACCCTATGAATTCCACCCCTTTTCGCTACGTCTACTGGAAAACTTGGGTTACCTGGCAGATTTAGTTTAACACTCTAAACTCCAGTTTCTTTGTCGCTGCCTCATTTTTCCTCACTGTGGAGACGTATTTCACTGCACATATTAAGCCCACTATGAAACTACTCAGACTTTACGTGCATATTTCTACTTTCTGCTACTTCGACAGGGCAGACACGTTTTACTTACTACATTTACTGGAAAACTTGAGGAGACTTTACACTTTTAGAACAGTGTCTTGCCGTTTCTTCGCTCCTGCCACACTTCCTTTTTCCGGTAGCACTCCTCTCGCATTTTTTTGGATCTACTACATTTATTTCATAACTTTAGCTACAGGACACTTTGCAGATTTAGTTTAATGCTCTGACTTCTGGCCGTTTCTTCGCTCCTGTAACGTTTTTACTCACTGTGGACGCGTATTTTACTGGACATATAAAGTCCTGCAGCTCTGTGGAACCATGATGGAGGAGTGAGAATTCCATTAATCATCATAGTTGAGCTGTTTTGGAGTCATGCTGCGTGTATTTTTTGGATCGACTACGCTTGATTTTCTGTGAAATCTCTTTCGTCATCTCCTCTCTGCTCTGTGGAAACACTGCCTGCAGTTCATCTGAAAACACTACGAGTTGTCGTCATGTGGCTGTCGGTCGTAGTTAAGTGAATCATGGCTTTACGGTTGGGCGGAGGAGTAATAAATTAGTGCTAACTATTGATTTTTAGATGTATTTTCTTTAAAAAGACGCATAAATATCACAGTTTAAAGCTTATTTTTGACTATTTCTCACATGAAAAGTTGAAAAGTTGACATTTTAAACTTATTTTGCTCTTCTGTCACACATTAAGTCACATGTAAACCTGAAAATCTGAAGATTCGGTATGTTTTCACAGCTTCTTTCTCTGATAAATGGGGTAATTTTGGTGATTTTTTAAAAAGGAAAACACGTCTTCAAAACAGAACCAGCATCAGTGCAGCTTCCATAGTGTTTAGCTGCTGCTCAGACATGCTAAAACCAGAGGTTGAAATGTGGGAGGAAACACACCGCGATCTTTGATTTCACAAGACGATGACACACAGCAGGACTGTCTGGGACGAGGCCACGAATCATAAATAACACAACAATTAAAGCTGAATTTTCTGGTTTATTTTTACAAAAATGAAAAACTAATTTGAATCAACTTGTTCAACATTTTCCCAAATGTCCACAGGTGTTATTAGCACTGGGAATTTGATTTAAATATTTCAGTTTTCAATGATTTCGATGGAATATCCCAATTTTAAGCTCTCCTTTGGTTCCTTTTCTTGATGGATCTGTGCATTACATACATACATACACTGACAGCATCAGTAAGTTATAAATCAGACAATTCTTTCGACTTTAACAGGTTTTTTCTGTGGTAAAAGGAGTCATTTAGCAGGTTGTTCAAAAATAAAACAAGCCTTTCATGCTAAATGAGTTTATACTACAAGATATAATAATACAACAAACTATTATGAATTATTTGAGATTTAAATAAGAATAAAAGTTTGATCTCTAAGAGGAAATTCAACAGAAACCACCCGATAAACTACGTCCCGCTCAGCGCTGAACTGATGAACACATTAATTCATTAATTAAATGTAAATTAAATGTTAAAACCGTTTAAAAATAATGGCCACATCCAAAAACCTGTATTTCTACAAACAATACCTGATTCTTTCACAATGTGTGAGCAGAAAATTACACTTTTACTGCATTTTAATCAACTAAAACTATCATTATTTTACAAATTTTTACGGTTATCTGTAAAAACTAATTGGTAGATTAAGCTCACTGGTATTGTCCATTTTTTCTGTTTTGTTAAATTAAAGATGACTCATAAAATCACACAAAAAGTATTAATTTACAAGCTGATTGTAAAAATAAAAACAAGAAAAGCTGAAGAAGTGTTAACCATTTAAAAATATATATATTATTAATAATAATAATAATAATAATAAATTACTGTTTACTATATTTAAACCAGTAAAAAATCTCATTATTTTACAAATTTTTATGGTTATCTGAAAAAAGAACTGGGACATTAAGTTAACTGGTATTGTCATTTTTGTCTGTTTCGTTAAATTACAGATAACTATTTTTTTTAAAGCCACACAAAAACGCATTAATTTACAAGTTGACTGTAAAAAAATTTTAAAAAAGCAAAAAAGTTTAAGAATTTTTAAACATTTTATTTCAAAGAAAAAAAATAAATTGCAGGTTTACACATTTTTTAATGGTATTAGAAAAAAATAAAATTGGTACATTAAGTTAACTGGTATTTTCTTTTTTTCTGTTTTGTAAATTACAGATAACTGTTTAAAAAAAAGCCACACAAAAAGTATTAATTTACATGTTGACTGTAATACAAGAAATTTTAAACATGTTTTTTTAAAATCCTAATAAATTACAGTTTTACTCTATTTAAATCAGATAAAATATAATTTTTTAGAGATATATGCTGTTGATTTAAACATTTTAAAAGTTTTTAGAGGTGGTACGTTTTAGTAATTTATTTATTTTTATTTTTACATATTTCTTCTGGAGCCCCTTTTGCCAGGTTTCCATGGTTTCTTCACATTTTTTATTTTATTTTATTTTTTTTATTTTTTATTTAATATAGCATATATGCTGTGTCTCAGGTGGTAGAGCGGGTCGTCCACTGATCGCAAGGTTGGTGGTTCGATCCCCGGCCCCTCCACATGCCGGAGTATCCTTGGGCAAGACACTGAACATTAAGTTGCTCCCAATGAAACACTGTAAAGCACTTTGGATACCACTAAGGTAGGATAAAGCGCTATATAAGTGCAGACATTCACCATTTACTATATTGAAATGGCAGTAAGAGAACTTCTTCCGCATCCTTTAACTCACGGTTTCTATGTTTTGTGCAGCATTCATAATAAACTACTGATCCCTGCATACTTTAACTTGTGATATTTGCCCATTAAAACTTGCTGCAACGCTCTAAAGGTGTTTCTGCTTCATCGACCATCTCAAACTGATGGATGGTCGATGGTCGGATGATCACAGAGCAGCGTTTATCTCGGAGGCATCTTCGGCTTGAAAACGTTGAACCCTCCCTCACACCGACCTCCTCTCTGCCACACACACACTCTGCTGTGTTTACCGTCAACACACTCGCACACACGAGAAGCCTTTTCAGACTGTTTATTTGTCTTCTTCCTTTTGTCTCCTCGGATCTCCAGCGAAGGAGGGTTCTTGATCTGATCGCCGTGAAACTAAACGCCTGAAGTGTTGAGTGTTCGGGGTGGGGGAGGCTCGAGTGTTTGGAATAAATGTGGAGTTTTCTCGAATCAAACTGTCACATTTACTAAAGAGGTCTGCAGGCTGTGAGCTGACATGGCCTTGACACCACACAGCGGCACTGATTATTCCGAAAGAGGAAAAGAAAAGAGAAGCGGGCGAGGAAGGCAATCTGATAGGAATGCCGCTGGAATTCCCCGGAATCTCCCCCTCTCCCCTTCCCTCCCTCCACCATCGCCGCCCCACAAGTCCATAAGGAGTTTTAACGTGCGGCACAATGGACAAGGGGAGCTATTCTGCGACCATAATGCAAGGAAACGTTACCTCAGTGCAAAAAATGTCAGGACTACAGAGGCCCCCGGTCCTGGAAAACAATCGGTGAGGAAGCCGAGGCAGGTGCCCACCTCCTGTGAAAATATCCTACCGCGACGCGAGGAGGGAAGGGCCGGGCGAGGCAGGAGTGGAACCACAAAGCACACAACAAACACATGCAACGGGAGGGTTTCCATGCATGTAAACGGGGGTGATTACTGCCAGCTACTGGATATGCAAATGAGCCATCAGTGGGAGGAAAAATTCCACGGCGATCCTGTACATGTTCTAAATACCGGCTTACAGTAAAGATGAATCAGTGTTAAAGCGGCACTATCATTATCTTAAGTGTTTACGTCGCCCTGATCCACAGCCATCATGCTACAGTTGTGCAACACTATTTCACAGAATGATGTTTATAACAGAATCTGTCACCATGAAAATGCTCAAGACATGAATTTACCTAGAAAAAGACAAACTTCCAAGTCACTATTAACCCTCTGAAGAAGGGATGCTCCAATTATCGTAGCCGATATTTGGCATTTTTCCAATTATCTGCTTTACTATTGGACGATTATTAATCCGCCAAGGAGGTTATGCTTCTGCTCGCGTTTATATGTCCGTCTGTCTGTTAGCAACTTTATGCAAAAAGCTAAGAACGGATTTTGATGAAATGTTCTGGAAAGCTGGATGATGGGACGAGGAACAGATGATTAGATCTTGGTGCTGATCCGGATCACCGTCTGGATCCAGGACTGTGTTGCAGGATCCTTTAGCATTGGGAGATAGGGCAACGTGCATGAATATGTGCATGTAACTCCACACAAATGTCCAGGCTGCTTGGTAAAAAATACAGGATCAGTTCCTGCTAATTTCAACAACATCTCAACATTCGATCCGAGAAAAGTTCCGGATACTACGACCCAGAACAGGAACAACTAGAGGGCCTGTGGAATGGTCATCACTAAGGTAACAGATGAAGATCCAGACATGCAGCCAACACCAACATGTAGCTGAGACTCTGCTGGATCAGGAGGATCCAACAGATCTGTAGTAGAATCAACAGCTATGGAGCTTTGATTTCTGGGGTTAAACTTAATGTTAAGGGGTTTAAAATAAGGTTTAAAGGGCTTTAATTCATATAAAAATCAGATCAGTCCAAAAATTGACTTGATATATAAAAAAACTGACCAAATATCTATATTTTATGCATAAAAAATTTCAGGCAAATCAGAGACGGTAAAGTAGAAACTGATATTTTGGCGGTGGCAGCATCATGACGTGAAGCACGGCAGTGGCAGCATCATGATGTGAAGCACGGCGGTGGCAGCATCATGACGTGAAGCACGGCAGTGGCAGCATCATGATGTGAAGCACGGCGGTGGCAGCATCATGACGTAAAGCATGATGGTGGCAGCATCATGACGTAAAGCATGGCGGTGGCAGCATCATAACGTAAAGCATGATGGTGGCAGCATCATGATGTGAAGCACGGTGGTGGCAGCACCATGATGTGAAGCACGGCGGTGGCAGCATCATGACGTAAAGCATGATGGTGGCAGCATCATGATGTGAAGCACGGTGGTGGCAGCATCATGACGTAAAGCATGATAGTGGCAGCATCATGACGTGAAGCACGGGGGTGGCAGCATCATGATGTGAAGCATGGTGGTGGCAGCATCAAGATGTGAAGCACGGTGGTGGTAGCATCATGACGTGAAGCACGGCGGTGGCAGCATCATGACGTGAAGCACGGGGGTGGCAGCATCATGATGTGGAGCATGGTGGTGGCAGCATCATGATAAGAAGCACAGCGGTGGCAGCATCATAATCTGAAGCACGGCGGTGGCAGCATCATGACGTGAAGCACGGTGGTGGGAGCAGCGGCGTGGGAAATTTTAGCTCGGCTCGAGATTATTTGATCTACTCGTCCAATATTGCAGATTGTGAATCAGTCACATGATGACAAATAACTGTAAAAAATTCAGGTTTTTATCTTTAATAGTTCCTGAGATGTTGTTGCTCAAACAGCCTCGAATTTCAACATGAGAAAGACCTGCTGAAAGTGGGTCGGCGGGCCACGAGTTCACAATATTTAAATATTCGTAATTTAAGATAAAAAAAATAAATAAAAGTGTTCAGCTAATCAGAGATGGTCGAACACGAAGGAGTTATTTAGATGAGCTTCCACTGCAGAACATGCTAAGAACAAAGCTAAACTGTGTGCAAAACAAACATGTAACCACAGTAAAATGCCTCCGAACAGCCACCATGATTTCCTTTAAAACACCAACTCCATGTTAAACCCCTGTAGTGAAACCGAGGCTGCAAACGCCGTGCATCGTTCGATAAATTACGGCCACATTAGGAGCCACAGAATACTGTATTTTCCTTTCTGTGTGCAGGTTTCTATCCGGCATAATGAACGGCCCCGGCGTCCCACGGGAGCCGGCCGGGATCAAAACTCCGCGGCCTCCCGGTGGACTTCCTTTAATGTCTTTGTGCACGCGTGGATTCGATACCCTCCCTGCTTTAAATGAGATCCCGCTACATCCATTAGTCACAGAAGCCCGTTAATATGCCTCTTCAGAGGGAGGGGGGGCCCTATATAAAGCTCTATAGCAGCCTATTGTGGCTCTGGATGCCCTTTAGGTCGTGATATAAGACAGTAGATATGATCCCAGACTGGACACAAGAGGAAAAGGAATCCAGAGGAAACCTTGGCTTTGATCAAACAGGCTTCTACTCTCATGTTTTACCGGTTCACATGCAAAAAAAACTCAATTAAGACACAAATATTGCAGTTTTGATCCACTACACACACCTGACAGCTTGCAGATTTAGTTTAACCGTCCAAACTCTAAGCACTTTCCGAACCGTTTCTTTGCTCCTGCAACATTTTTACTCACTGTGGCTCATTTTTCACTGCGATATAAAGTCCTGCACCTCGACGGAAACAGCAAAAACCATGGCTAGAAGGAGAGAGAACTCAGAAAAGTCTTTTGTGCAGGATTCAATTTACATTTACAACTGTACATAGATGTTTCACCATGCTTCTGCTGGCAACCTGCTCCTCTGTTCACTTTTTTTGAGCCATGCTACAAACAGACAACAAGTCCAAAATCTGTTGCTAATACTGTAACCAATGATGACTCTACATGCTATAGATATTTAACTTTTTTCTCTACTCTGTGCATCAGCAGTAGAAAGATGTTTCACCGTGCTGGATGTAGCTTCCAACTTGGTCCAAAAGTAACAAAAAATGTCCAAAATGTCTGAAAATCTGTTCAAAATTACTTAAAACTGATCATATTTTACAAGTTAAAGTCATCTTATCCAATGTTTTTAAACATTTTAGACAAATTTAAGCCAGTTTTGACCAGATTGGAGCATTTTTGGGAAAAAATGTAAATAATTTTGCACATGTTCGTGTTTTTATGGGCAAATTTTGAGTCATTTTGAACATTTTTTAAAAATAATTTTGGACGAGGTTATGTTCTTGACAAATTTTGAGGTTTTCTGAATCTGAATATCTCCATGTTTCCAGCCTCTCCAGACTTCTTCTCTCTACTCTGTTCATCATCTCTAGAAAGATGTTCCTCCATGCTGGATGTATCTTCAACTACTGTCTCCTCTGTTCACTGTTTCTGAGCCATGCTGCTTTTATTCTATTGATCATGGAGGCTTTAACTTCCTCTCACCTGTTGAAAATAACCTGACACCTGCCCAAAGTGACATAAAATTGGTTGAAATGAACAAAAACTGTTAAAAACAGTACCTAAAACTTGTCTAAAATGACCCAAAATCTGTTCAGAATTAAAATATTCGAGTCATTGGACATTTTTAATCCAGTTTTGAGTCCCTGTTCATCATCTGTAGAAAGATGTTCCTCCATGCTGGATGTATCTCCAACTACTGTGTCATCTGTTCACCGTTTCTGAGCCATGCTGCTTTTATTTATTGATCCAGTACGTTTTAATTTCCTGTCACCTGTTGAAAATAAATGGTTTTATACAGAGCTTTTCTAGACACTCAAAGACTCTTTACATTGCATTATTTATTCACTCCATCCTCCATGGTGCTAAGCTACGTATGTAGCCACAGCTGCCCTGGGGTAGACTGACGGAGGCCAGGCTGCCAGTCCGACCACCACCAACCACTCACTCTCACACTTCATCCACCCAGGCTCCCTGGTGTTGCCTCACAGTCTCCCATCCAGGTACTGACCAGGCCCAAGCCTGCTTAGCTTCCCAGATCCGACAGGATCGGGCATCCACAAGGCGGTATGGTCACCCAAAACGACCCAGATGGACTCAAAATTGAGCCAAAGTAACCAAAAACTGTTAAAAATGATTTAAAACCTGACTAAAATGTGTTCAGAATTAAAATATTTGAGTCATTGGATATTTTAAATCCAATATTAAGTCTGTTCATCATCTCTATAAAGATGTTCCTCCATGCTGGATGTATCTCCAACTACTGTCTCCTCTGTTCACTGTTTCTGAGCCATGCTGACTTTATTCTATTGATCCAATACATTACAATTTGATTCCCACAACTTAAAACCTTCCCAAACTAACATAAAATTGCCCAAATTGAATAAATTGGTCCAAAAAATGTCCAAAATGACCGGAAAACTGTTCAAGATGGTCCTTAAAATGACCCGGAATTAGTTTAAACGACAATATTTGAGTCCTTGTAGACAGTTTGAGTGATTTTGGACAACTTTGAGTCCAGTTTTGAGTCTCTGTTCATCATCTGTATAAAGATGTTTCACTATGCTGGATGTATCTCCAACTACTGTCTCCTCTGTTCACTGTTTCTGAGCCATACTGCATTTATTCTTTAATTTCTTCTCAGTCTCTTTGTGGAAACACCGCCTGCAGTTCAACCTACAAGTTTCTGAATCCTTGCTAAGTGACTGTCGATCCCAGCTCTGTGAATCATGACTTCACGGTTGTGCAATGGACCAAATCCTCCAAATTGATTTGCATGAAAAACATGATTTTTGAGTGTAGTGTTTTGCCTTAACTGTGAATTTGGCTTTTTCTGAACCTATCATGTTCTTTAATGGTGAAATAATAGGTTTTCCTTCTTCCTTATTCCTGTTTTCCCCCATTTCTTTCCACTCATGGGTAAAAGTAGTTTTTCTTCAACACAAAAACTGAGACTTTCAGAAAACCAAGTGGCAGCTGGAGGTCAAAAAGTCAGCCCCTGTGTGACTACATGTGTTCTTGGGTGTGTTCGTGAGTGTTTATCGCGGTCCAGGATCTCCGCGGGGAGCAGCGGCATTGTTAATACACTTTGTGCCGCACTGAGTGACAAACCGACTGGAAATGTTCGCTCCCGGCTCTCGGAGGAAGGTGGCAGCCGGCTGCGCTCGGGCGGGTTCGGCCTCGAGGAAATGACACCTTCCCCTGCGAGATCTCGATCTGGCCCGAAGAGCGCTGCCAGTCCCAACAATGCTGTGTTGAAAATGGGAGTGGGTCGCGTCATCCTCCCCCACCCCGCCACCCCCGGCCGGCCCGGTTCCGAGCCGAAGGAGTGGTCCGGCTGGCGGGACCGATAAGCACCTGCCATGAGGAGAAGGGAGGCGAGAGCTGCATGATGTCACCCACCGCCAACCCCTCCGAATCCGAAATGACCGGCAGTGAAAAGCCGTTTAGAGGAAAAAGGCGAGTCATTTGAGGTGCGGCGGCTGAGCAGATTTAAAGAAACGCATCCGCAAAGATAACAGTGGAAAGGAGCGGAGGAGGAGATGAGTTATTGACGTTACAGCATCTGGGAGAACTCAAACATCCGACAGCGACCACGAAACATCATAAATTACATGCGAAGAGCTTCACGAGCACAGTTTCCTCCCTAAAACTGAGTCAAGACTCTTTGAGGGGAATAAAAAAGGACCACAGATGCACAACTTCATTATCTCTTTCTCTCTTTTTCTCTGCAATATAAAGTCCTGCAGCTCTGTGGAAACAGAAGAACCATGAAGAAGGAGAGAGGATGAAGAAATGCACTATGACGCAATTATAATGACATGAATCATAAGGAAAAGGGGAAGTTAGATTTGATTATTTGGTTAAAAAAGACTTTTAAAAAATGGAATCAACATGTAAAACATTTTTCCAAACAGGTGTCGGCAAAATTGGAAAAAAAACTTACTACAGATATTTTGCAATGAACATTTTTAATTGGTTTCAATATCAATACACTGCCTGCAGTTCAGCCACAAAGTCTGAATTCTTGTCAGGTGACTGTCGGTCACAGCTGAGTTACTCATAGCTTCACGGTTGCAATGGGGAGAGTAGAATTTTTTCATTTTTACAGAATCTGTTTGGACAAATCCATTTATTTTTGGCAAATTTTTAAACGAGACCTGTAGGATACGGTGACCCTGATGAAACACTGCGATTTTAATTAGGGGCGTAACGGTACACAAACGTTTCGGTACGTACCTCGGTAAGAAAGTCACGGTTCGTTTCGATATGGAACCCTCTGGAATCAACGGACGCGCCAGTACGTCAAAATGACATGACCGATTTAAGATGACGTAGCAGTTCCGTTTCAACTTGTGTCCAAAGTGTGGATTTCTAACTATCTACCAGTCTTTGAATCGTGTTGATCGGCCAAGTAAAACCAGAGTTATGACCGATAATAAACACCTTACTTTCTCCACGTTTGGAGCTCCTTACAGCTTTGGTCTGGTCCACTTGTTTTACTCCTTTTTCATACTTTACCAGGAAACCCAAGTGATCCCAGACGGGTGGATTTAACCACGGCGGAGCGTCTTCCAGCTGTTGGCATTAGCATCCCATTAGCATTAGCCATACGGTCCGTCACATCCTGTGTTCCTCTGGAAACTCCTACTTGTTTTTAGTTCCTCAATACTGTGCAACTGTGAGACGGAGAAGGTCCGACATGACTGTGGGCACTACGAGGTTCACAATTAAAACAGCTCTGTACATTGGTAATTTTTAGTAGTCTTAAAAATGTTCACTTACATTTGCTTAGATTTGGTAAATTTTCCAGTATATTCAGAAGCCACATGTGACTGCTTGAAGCTCTTGCTCTACATGCTGCAGATATTTTACTATTTACACTTTTTCAGCCTCTACAAACTGCATTTTCCTCTATACTCTGCTCATCAACTCTAGAAAGATGTTCCTCCATGCTGGATGTATCTCCAACTACTGTCTCCTCTGTTCACTGTTTTTGAGCCGTGCTGCATTTATTCTATTGATCTAGAAGGTTTAATTTTCCTCTCACTTTGTCAAAAATAACTTAAAACCTGCCCAAAGTATTATAAAATTGACCAAACTGACTGAAAATTGGTTCAAAGTAACACAAAATATTTAAAAAATGACTGGAAAACTGGTCAGAATTGCCTGAAACCTATTCAAAACTGTCCAACATTTGCCTAAAATGACAATATTCATGTCATTACAGATCATTTTGAGTCTGATTTTTAATTTCTGCTCATCATCTGTAGGAAGATGTTCCTCCATGCTGGATGTATCTCCAACTGTCTCCTCTGTTCAGTGTTTCTGAGCCATGCTGCATTTATTCTATTGGTCCAGTAGGTTTGATTTTACTTTACTGTCGTTTCATCAATGCTGTGGAAACACTGCCTGCAGTTCAGGCGAATACTTGTTGAATTGACTGTTGGTCAGAGCAGAGTCAGTCGTGGTTTCTCAACTGCACCAAGGAGAATAGAATTATTTATCTTTTACAGAATCTGGTTGGATCAAACTGTTTATTTTTGGCGTATATTTAAAAAAATAGACATGCAGAATAAAGTAATTTCGATGACGTATCACGGTTTGAAGCTTAGATTTGCTTAATTTTCTCCAACAGAACCAGAAGTCCCACACGATCCGTTCAAGGACCTTTAAGAGGTTGAAAGTCTGATAATTTTTCCTGTTTTTACAGATTTTTTGCTCTGATAAATGCCGTAATATTGGTGATTTTTTAAAGACGACGTGTCCCTCAAACCTACCAGCAGATTTTGGGGTTCAGAGGGTTAAAAATGACGAATGGCTGTATTTGAATTTAACAAACTAATACAACTAAAGAAGGAAAAGCCTTGAAAACCTTAAAAAAAAACTTCTACAAAGAGGTGTGTCACATCAGTGGGTCATTAAAATGGACGGCTCTATTTTAATGATAGAGAATGTTTTATTTTTCTGTCTTGTCGTATCTTCTCTACTGTGGGGAAACACTGCCTGCAGTTCAGCCGAATACTTGTTGAATTTCTGTCATGTGACTTTTGATCAGAGCCAAGCCAGTCATAGATGCTCAGTTGCATCAAGGTGTGCAGAATTTTTTGCTTTTTACCGAATCCGGTTCGAGCAAATGGTTTATTTTTAGCGTGCAGCGAAGCCCGACGTTTTGCAAAGGGATCGTTAGGGGGTCGATTTAGCCGGTAAACACAGCCCCAGTTAAAGGGATCATTAGCAACATCTGCAGCTTCTATCTTGAGTCGTGCAAATCTTCCTTCCCCGTCATTTCCCTCCGCGTGAAGACGTCACCGAAGAACCGAACACGAACCTGGAACTCGAGCGCCTGTTGATCCCGAAGTTCTTAGCGTCGCTTATTGTGCAACTGGACTCCGTCAGCATCTGGAGGCAACTCTATCTCCCTCATGTCGGAGCGTCGGTGGGAGTGCTGGACCTCCGCTAACCCTCCTAATTACAGGAGGCCAACTGTGGGACTCGGAGACAAGCCTGGACATGATCTGGTCCAGCACTCGGCCTCCTGTTCACCAGCCAGCCATCCACTTGTGAAAAAGGTTTATTCGAGCCCCTTGGAGCGGCTACACGGGTGTGGTTCACCACATTAAGAGAATACAATGAGCAGCGAAGTGTTCAATCACAGGAAAATATTGTTTCAGTTCGTTCAGTTTACCTTCCTGTGACTGACAGCTCGCTTCACACGCTGTAAATTCCCACCCAGTAAAAATTATCTGCAGCTGCTCCGACAGTCGGGTCAGTTGCAGTTAATTCAGCCTGACGGAGTCTTAATGGGGCGCATGAAGGCTTCATTTAACCAAACTACATCCATCTACATGAGAGGAGACACGAATGTCACCATAAAAATAGACGTCTTGTTGGGTTTTTGTTGCCTCTTTGTACAGAAAGAGTTGTGGTTTGAGATTAGACGTCAGGGTTTGGCACCAAATTACAGCTCAAGTGCGATTAAAGACACTCGAGACAATGTCAGCGGGGTTTTCAGAATCTGGTGTTTGGTTCTGCAGTAAATCTATTCTGATGAGATCCATTTTAGCCAAGCAGACCTTATAATTAGATCTGTCTGTTAGTTTTAATGGTAGCTGCAGAGCCAGAAACTGAACAGACAAAAAAATAACAAGGTTTTCAGCTTTCCAATGGTCCTTGAATGCATCTTAATGTGGTTCCATCAGGAAAATTAACCAAATCTAAGATTGAAATTCTACATCTCATTTTAAATATTCGGTTGAGCTGCAGGCTGTGCAGTCTTCACGACAAAAAACCTAATTATCGCCAAGATTTCTCTCGCCTTTGTTTAAACTTCTAGTAAAGTCGTTTAGACAATTCACACAAGTAAGGAATTCAAATCCCAAAACCTGCCGCAGGGTTGAAAGGCAAAGAAACCTTAAAATCAGAAAGAATCGTCAGATATTAAACCTCCCGACAACTTCTCTAACATGTGATTCTGTTAAGATTAACAAAATCTGAGCTTATAATCATTAGATCAAAAAGGTCGACATGTCACATTTAAAAAACAACTGCAGAAAATAAACTAGGGATGGTCAGAACAGCGTTTTCTGTTCTCTGAATATTTGGCTACTGACTTACAATAAAACTAGAAAAGCCCTCAGAGAGCTCAAACCTCCACCAAGGAGCTTCAGTCCACCCCCAACACAATCTCCCAATTCACATATTTTCTATGGAACGTTACAGATACAAATGTCCTACCCACAATGCGGCCTTCACCCCATCCGACTTAATGAACAGGCGCGGCCTCTAGCGCGGCAGCTCCTAACAGCCTCCCAGCTTCTTAGACAACCGGAGATAAGAATGCCGGCCCAACCGTGCGTATGTCGCTCAGGAAGGAAAGAGAACTCCGTCACTGTCGCTGTCTGTCGCGTGGAGACCCAAAATGTCATGTTGTCAAAGGGGGTCACCCCAAAAACAAGAGTGCCCTCTGGTGGCTTTTAGAGTAAACCGCATTTAATTATCCACCTGGTTACATTTACATTAAAATAAATTCCTGGATCCAGACGGTGATCCAGATCAGTCCCATAATGTTATCATTTGTTCCTTGTCCTGTTTCACACATTTCCTGAAAATATTATCCAAATCCGTCCATGAGTTTTCAAGTTATTTTGCACACAAACAAACAAAAAAACAAACCAACAAACAAACCAACCAACGCCAGCCATCACATAACCTCCTTGGTGGAGGTAATTATTTGTTCGAACGAGTATTCGGATCTCAAAATTATTATCCGGACACCACCACAACGACCAAATATTCGGATATGCGGATATTTATATATATAAAATAAACAGTTTGCACTAGATCCTGCCAAAAGTAAACATGTTTACATCTTGATACAAAACCAGGTGTGGTCTCTACAGCTAATGTCTTTGTTCATCTACACAGAAGGTTAATTAATGTGTTAAGAGCAGAAGAAACCCATAAACTGCTTGAAGTTCAAAGGGTTAAGACATTTTATAGACTCAAAAAGTCATCAGTATTCGTAAGATTTCTCTAGATCCACTGCGACTCTAAACTAGAGCATGTGGAAGCTGAGTGACTCTCATGTAGTTGAGGCTGAACTCAATGTTGTGCGTCAATGAAACTCCCCACAAACACACCACCAGACGTAGCGTGAGGTATTCGCTGGTGTCTCACTGAGCCGTGGAGGCCGGACACAGGCCAGCGGTTCTGACAGGCATTTCAAACCCATCCTGCCCTCTCCACCGAGTGGCCTCGCCGATAATGGGAACCTGATCGGAGGCAGCGCTGGGCGGGCGGCGGCGGGCGGAGGTGGTGGCGGGGGGGAGTGCGTGGTCCGTCTTTTGTGAGAAACTCTTCAAAGCGCTGGCCCTCCTATTTGTCCAGCGGAGCTCTTTGTAACGGAATCCTCCACTGTCATTTTGCCCCCTTTATTTTTAGGCAGGGCTATTATTGCTCCCATACCCCTCACATACCCCTGGGCTTTGTGTGCAGGGACAGGGTCAGGTTTTAACTTTTTTTTTTTTCACCCTGCTCAGAACTGTCTTTGCTCCCCCTCCTCCACATGTCGTTCGAACACGGTAATGGATAACGTTGGCCAGCGAGCGCCTGGCTAATTCCAGAGTACTGGACTGAAGTCTGCATTTGACTGTTGAATACTGTGACACCAGTACAGCTGTAATAATACTGTCCTTTACTGCAAGAGTCTCCCATCACATAATCAATCTGTACTGGTTTACACACTAGACATTTACATTTTTACCAGTTTTTAGTTGGAATTTGTTAAAGTTTTACTTTTATTTTGCAGACTTTACCAGTTTGGTTACATTACACATCATATCTATGAAAATTAGAGGAAAAAACATGATTACAAACCAGTCAAAAATTGTAAAATGGCACTCTTTACTGTATTTAAATCTGCTAAAAACATTTTTGTCCAGACTAGACAAAAATCAAAAAACTGGTATTTTTACAGTTAGCAATTTGTTCTTTTGCAACATTAAACTGTAAAATTACACTATTTTTACCGTATTTAAATCAGCCAAAAACATAATTATTTCATAGATAATTGAAATGCTAATCCTAAAAAAAATAAGCCAAAACTGTTAATAAAGACGTCATTAAAAATCTGTATTTTCGCAATCTTGACTTCTTCTGCAACAGTAGGCTGTAAAATTATGCAATTTTTAATAAGCTGATAATATAATCATTTTACATATATTTGACATTATCTGGAAAGAAGAATTGTGTATTTTAAGGATTGAAAAAATAGTTAATTTTCCATAGCCTTTAATATAATTTGGATTTCTTTTGAGAAGAATTTATTACGCTCGTATTAAATGTGGACTAGAGTTCACCGGAAGACATGTGGGAGACTCTGAAGTCAACTGGAAGAAGGTTCTTTGGTCTGAGGAGACCAGAATGGAACTTTTTGCACATAAAAACACCATCCCCACTGCGAAGCACGGTGGTGGAAGCATCATGATGACAAGCATGGTGGTGGCAGCATCATGATGAGAAGCACAGTGGTGGCAGCATCATGATGTGAAGCACGGTGGTGGAAGCATCATGACGTGAAGCATGGTGGTGGCAGCATTATGATGTGAAGCACGGTGGCGGCAGCATTATGATGTGAAGCACGGTGGTGGCAGCATTATGATGTGAAGCATGGTGGTGGCAGCATCATGATGTAAAGCATGGTGGTGGCAGCATCATGATCTGAAGCACGGTGGTGGCAGCATCATGATGTGAAGCATGGTGGTGGCAGCGTCATGATGTGGAGCACGGTGGTGGCAGCATCATGATGTGAAGCATGGTGGTGGCAGCATCATGATGTGAAGCATGGTGGTGGCAGCATCATGATCTGAAGCACGGTGGTGGCAGCATCATGATGTGAAGCACGGTAGTGGCAGCATTATGATGTGAAGCACGGTGGTGGCATCATTATGATGTGAAGCACGGTGGTGGCATCATCATGACGTGAAGCACGGTGGTGGCAGCATCATGATGAGAAGCATGGTGGTGTCAGCATCATGATGTGAAGCATGGTGGTGGCAGCATCATGATGAGAAGCATGGTGGTGGAAACATCATGATGAGAAGCATGGTGGTGGCATCATCATGATGTGAAGCACGGTGGTGGCAGCATTATGATCTGAAGCACGGTGGTGGCAGCATCATAATGTGAAGCACGGTGGTGGCAGCATCATGATGTGAAGCACGGTGGTGGCGGCATCATGATGAGAAGCATGATGGTGTCAGCATCATAATGTGAAGCACGGTGGTGGCAGCATCATGACGTGAAGCACGGTGGTGGCAGCATCATGATGAGAAGCATGATGGTGTCAGCATCATAATGTGAAGCATGGTGGTGGCAGCATCATGACGTGAAGCACGGTGGTGGCAGCATCATGATGAGAAGCACGGTGGTGGCAGCATCATGACGTGAAGCATGGTGGTGGCAACATGATATGAAGCACGGTGGTGGCAGCATTATGATGTGAAGCACGGTGGTGGCATCACCATGATGTTGGGATGTTCCTCAGCAACAGGTCCTGGAAGGCTTGTAAAGGTAGAGGGTAAATGAATGCAGCAAAGTCTGGAGGAATCCTGGAGGACAACCTGATGCAGTCTGATAGAGAACTGAGGCTTTGGAGAAGATTAGTTTTCCATCAAGACAATGAGGCGAAGCTTTTAAGGCTTAAAGACGACAACTTGAATGTTCTGGAGTGGCTGAGTCAGAGTCCAGACCTCAATCCAACTGAGAATCTGTGGCTGCTGACTCACAATTTTGCAAAGAAGAATGGGCTAAGACATGACACATACACCTGACACCTGCAGGAATACAACAAGATCCAGTCCTTAAACTCTTCTTAGGGCTCATGGATTTGGTTTTAATCAAGCCTGAAGATGAGTCCAGTGAGTTTTATAGTGCTTCTTGAAGTCTGGCTCGAGGGCAGCAGCAGATGAACAGGTGGGATGCTGGTAAAAGGGGTCGACAGTGTTTTCGGGGACGCTGTGACAGATGCGTCTCAGTGGACAGAGCCCTACAGTCACTGCCTGCTGCCTGTTCGCCTGTCCGCCAGCCAGTTTGTGTCCACTTCCTGACCCGGTGGTGCAGCAGTGCATGCCGTCCCCCTCCTCACGTCACCCTGTTCCCCCGTAATATCTGACATGAGCTGATGAATAATAGATCAGAGGCTTTAGCTGCCCCGTAACTCTAGCCGGCAGCCCAGGACAGGAGGCAGGCCGGCGGCTTCAGCCAACAGAGGACACGTGACCGCGGCAGAATAGCCATTCAGTGTGACCGTTGATGAGTAAAAGCTGCATTATTACCAGCAGCCAAACACCATGTGGTTGATGTGAATGCTTTGCTGGCTGGTGGCTACAACTGTAGCCTCAATGTGCGTCCAGCTGCTCCGCTGCACACAGCTGTGGAGGGCAGCGATGTCTGATATCTGCAGGCTGTTGTCAGGCTTCAGCTGCAACTGTAGAGTTTATCTGAGGTCCTGCTGCTGTCTGACAAACACATATCTGACTTTGCAGAATACATATGTGGAAAATGACACTTTAGATGCTTTGCTTTCGTTAACCGTGTTTTCCTGCACCTGTAAATAAAACAGCAGATTTGCATATTATTCTGCAAGACTCATAACGAGTGCTTGATTCTGATTGGCTGGAGCGCCATTTTTAGATTAATGCACAGCTCTGATCGCACGTCCTCATCACCTGATTGAACAAACGGAATCAGAATCAGCTTTATTGGCCGAGTTTAAACACGCAAACAAGGACTCTGGTGAATCTTTGCCCTCTATGTACAGTAGTCAGACAAACAAAAAATAAAACTAGGCACTAAAAATAATGTAAAACCAAGGGGGAAAAAGACCAATTACGCAGAGATGCAATGCCGACATTTCAACATGGGGCGCCTCGATAGCCTAATGGTTAAGTCGCGTGACCCAAGTGCAGAGTCGTAGCGGCTATCCCGGATTCGATTCCAAGTTTGGGTGTTTCTGACTCCATCCACTATCCTATCCAATAAATGCATAAAAGGCCAAAAATAAACCATTAAAAAATTCAACATAAAAAAAAATAAAAAATTTTGAGAACGGAAGCCCTAAACGACCACTAAATTTTATTTGCTCTGCTCGAGAAAACGGCATAACTCTCCTTTGTTTTCTCATGATAACGACATAATTTTGTCGTTATCACGCCGTAATAAAATTCGTTATATCGTGATAACAACAAAATTACCGTAAATTCCGGACTATAAGCCGCAAATTTTTTCCAACGCTCTGAACCCTGCGGTTGCATCAAAACTGGGCTGTTGGTTCCGCTTTAAGGAAAATATAATCCTGTCAGCAAAGTTTTTACCGAACATTAAATCAACAGCGCTGCTTTAACTTTCACGTTGTGCAATGTGGTGATGGACCGTGTTGCTGTTGTGGGGTAACGTTAGCGACGTTCTTCTTCTTCTTGACTAGTTTTCGTTGTTTTTTTTCTGCCGATTAAACTGGACACTAAACCCATGCATTCTTTGCACACGGTCTGCTCTTGCTGAACGTCACTCATCCTAAATCTAAGAACTCTTCCAAACAATGAAAGATGAGCTGTATCAAGGGACTAGTTCTTCATCTTTTGCTCCAGACCTTTGATTTTTGCTGGTCTGCTTGCTTTTTTTTACCGTAAATTCCGGACTATAAGCCGCGACTTTTTTCCAACGCTCTGAACCCTGCGGCTTATCTAAGGGTGCGGCTAATGTGTGGATTTTTAAGGGTGCGCTACGTGTCGCCAATACGTTTACAAAAAATAATAGGAAAAAAAGCGTTGCTCGTTTTGGACAGCATGAGGGCCCATATAACTGATCCTGTGAAAGCAGCCATGAAGAAGACAGACTCAGTTCCAGCTGTGATTCCTGGGGCCACAACGAAGTTTCTGCAGCCGCTGGACATCAGTGAGAATCGTGCATTTAAAGCGGCGCTCCGAGTTGAATGGGAGGCTTGGATTAGTAGCGGCGAGAAATCATCTACCAAAACTGGCCGCATGCGAAGAGCAACTTTTGCCGAAGTCTGCCGGTGGATCCTGACAGCGTGGAATAGAGTCAAAAAATCCACGACCACCGACGGGTTTGGAAAAGGCCGGACTGCTGCGTGACGAAGAGGACGACACTAATCCAAGCGCGGATTTGCTTCGAGACGTAAGTGACGGTGAGAGCGACGACGAAAGAGAGACTGAAAAAGTGTGTGACGAAGAAATTCTGAGGCTGTTCTATTCCGACACCGAAGAAGACGACTTCAGTGGTTTTAGTGCAGGAGGAAGGTTACGACAGCGATAAGTGACTTTTAATCAGCCACATTACTGCTGTGTTACTGCACTGTTAACGCCATGTTACAGGAACTGTTTGGAAAAAAGCATTTATTTAATAAAAAGTTAAAAAAAATCTGTGTAAATATCTCTTATTACAACATGGACACCTGCGGCTTATTGTCAGGCGCGGCTTATGTATGGAAAAAAAAAATTCATTTTAAATTTAGTGGGTGCAGCTTATATTCAGGTGCGCTCAATAGTCCGGAAATTACGGTATCTCGTCTTCTCGAGAAAACAAAATCGTTTTCTCGTTATAACGCGTTAATTTTCCGGCGAGGTAAAAAGCCAAACCACTGTTAAGGACGATAACTTGCATCCGCAGACCTGCAAAAGTACAAACAAACACATGAACAGGCTGAACTCAACTCATTAGAGTGTGCAGCTGCAGCAGAGCACCTTCTGGTCCGGCGGGTTGGTTTCGCTTTCTACCTCACCAGAAATAAGATTTTGTTTTCTCAAGAGGACTAGATAATGTTTTCGTTATCAAGACATGACAGATTTTGTTATTGTGTGATGAGAAAATCTGTTATGTCGTGATAACAAGGAAATAAAATTAAGTTGAACCACGGCCGTTTAGGGCTTCTGTAATTTTAAACCCTTAAAGAAGTACCGTAAACTATTAAATTAATCGCCATTGGTTTGAGTAATTTTTAAAAATAAATGTCTAAATTCTCTGATTCCAGCTTCTTAAATGTGAGTATTTTCTGGTTTCTTTTATCCTCTATGTCAGCAAACTGAACATCTCAGAACAAAACAAGACCTTTCTCATCTTTGCACAACACTGATCAACATTTTCCACCATTTCTGGACATTTTATAGACAAACAACTAATCAATTAATCAAGAAATGGTTGTAGCCCCTGATCTAGACCGCTGGCAGTTTTTACTAGATGGAACTAGCAGCAGAAAGGTGTGACATTCATCCATGAAGCTGGATCTAAACCAGACAAACGTGCTACTGAGGCCTTGTGGAAGCCATTTTTACCGCAACCACATAAAAGGACGGCGAAGCAGAAGAAGAAGAACCCAAAGGAGCGGATGTGATTCATTTGGGAAGGACGGCAATTATCCTCCGACCCGAGACAGGAAGCCAACGACAAACGGAGCGAGAGGCTTGTTCCACTGTTGGGCGATGAAGCAACAACAATGGTTTTTCAACGTGGAGCGAAGCAAAAGGTGCAGCCGGGACGTGATGAAAACGGTAAACACGATGAGTCAACCGGCAGCTGCTGGAGAACAAACATTAATTTTCACTTTTTCCCCAAAGGGATGGCGGCAGCTCGCGTCGAGGAGAATAACACGTGTTCAGTTCCTGTTTGTCTTCAACTTTAAAGAGCGACGCTGAAAGATTCACTGAATACTTTCCAGAGGTCAAATATTTGGCTCACATGTGGAGCTAAAGGTGTGGCGTTCACGAGCTTTTAACTTTTAATTAATGTTTTTCCGGTTTGTTCTACAGTTCATCTAAATAACTCTGCTCAGCCATCTCTGATTTGCTTGATTTTTTTTACCATAAACTACGAATATTTAAAATACTACCTGGGAAGTTTTAGCTTCATACATCAAATACTTTCCAAAATAAAAGCAGTTGATAACTGCCCGTCGACCCACTTTCAGCAGTTTTCCTCAGGTTGAATTTTGAGGCGTTTGAACGACGACATCTCAGAAACTATTGAAGATAAAACCCTGAAATCTTCACTGTTATTTCTCATCATGTCATTAATTTAGAATCTGTAATATCGGACGAGTAGATCAAATAGTCTCTGATTATGGGTGAGTTGAAATATGAAAAAAAAAATTTAAGACGTCATGAAAACTTCCATCTTTGAGCTCATATTAAAAAAAAAGATAATACAGAAGTGAACTAGTGATATTTTCTGAACCATATGAAGCTGCATGTCAAAGTAATGCACAACAAAACACAGAGAATACTTTCAATATGAAATACTAGCGTCATACTGCGAAGACGAAGAAAGTCTACATGGGAGTTTTCATTGTGGCTTCAATTTTCTGAACATTTCTCATGCATAATCGGACATTATTTGATCTACTTGTCCAATATTGCAGAGTCTGAATCAATGATATGATGAGAAATAACAGTGAAAATTTCAGGTTTTTATTAGGGATGCATGATAATATTGGCGTCGGATAATTATCGGTTAATTTTGGCAATTATGACGTCATTGCCGAGCGTTGCCGAGCGCTGCCAAGCATTGCCGAGCGTTGCCGAGCGTTGCCGAGAGCTGCCGAGGCTGTAGTACGCCGCTGAGGCTCTAGAAGGCTGAACGCCGCCATGGTTGCATTAGCAGACCTGCCAACTCCGGTGTCACAATCAATGACACGATGAGAAATAACAGCGCAAATGTCAAACTTTCTTATTTAATAGTTCCTGAGATAATTTCAATAAGCGAAATTAATGAAAGTGGGTCGATGGGATTTTATTTTTATTATTCCCAGAAAGTACTTTATATATATATCAAGCTACAACTCCCTAATATCTTCATGAAAATCAATATTTTATGCTATAAAAATTTTTAGACAAATAAGCGGTGGCTGAGCAGAAATGGATGATTTAAGATGTGAAAGTTTATGATTAAAAAAAAGTTTCAAGCAAATCAGAGATGGTCGAGCGAAATTGTTAAATAAATAAATAAATGTATTTTAAAAATTGCCCATTGAGCCACTGTCGATTTAGAATTAATTACACAACAAGAAATAACAGTGCAAATTTCAGGCTTTTTGACCAAATAGTTCCTGAGTGAATGAGCAAAATTACCGTGGGTCAGTGGGATTTTGTTTTATTTTTTTTAATTCTCAGAAAGTACTTTATATATCTAGCTGAAATTCCTAAATATCGCCATAAATATCAGTATTTTACGCTATAAAATATTTCAGGAAAATTAGAGGTGGTTGAGCAGAAATAGTTTTTAAAAAACTGATGATTTAAGATGTGAAAGTTTGATTTAAAAAAAAAAAGTTTAAAGCAAACCAGAGACAGTCGAGCAGAAATTGTTGCGTGAAATTTGAAATACTTTCCAAGATGTATTTTGTTTATAAATGTCCTGCTGACCCACTTTTCAGCAGGACATTTCGTGCATTGATACCTGATATTATTTTTAAATATCCGTAGTTTAGAGTTTAAAAAGTTCCAAGCAAATCAGAGACGGTGGAGCGAAAACTGTTCTAGAAAAAATGTTGATTTGAAATGAACCCATGTAATTAAAAATTGCCCATCAACCCACTTTCAGCACGTTTTTTCCACACGTTCATACCAGATACCACTTTAAATATCCACAGGTTACGATGAAAATAAAGGTTTAAACAAGTCGAGCAGAAGGAGCCTGGTGATTTGAGCAGAAATAGCCCAAAAAGTTAAAGTTGTGAAAGATTCCAGGCGACGGCGGCGGCTTTCTGAGGAGAAACACGAGCCGGCCTGCAGTTGAATAAAGAGTCGATTACAACGGAGGCCGATCAACACAGTGTATCTGATTCACACATTGACCAGGGAATAATGCAGCACGCTTGGATACTCGCACAACAAACGCACGCCGAGGCAGCGCACACAAACACACAGAAACACACCACGCCAGCCTCTCCGGAGAGGATCGGGTTTCCCTCTGTGTCCAGTGGCTTATTAAACATTCAGCCCAACAGCTTCCCTACAGGAGGGGAAAAAGGCCTCCCCCCCCCCCCGTCACGGCCTCCCCTCTCCCATTACAGCTGTTCAGGTATGAGACAACAGAAGCCCGACAATGGAGCCAGAGGCCAACAGCCAATCGGTACGGCCGCTGCAAGCGTTCGCCCGGCGACAGCAGGTAGGCAGGCCTGGCCAGGTGAGTTCCAACGCTTTCACGCGCTTTTATTCAGAAAACGCTCGGAAATCAAACTCCCACAAAAGAACTTCAGAATAAAACATCGTAAATTTAATGAAGGCCATCAATAAATCACTTGATTCCAGAAAAATAAATCTCACCAGTAGGTTTAATTCTGCAGTTTTAGGACGAGATGTGTGAATAAATTACCCTGAAATGACACATCGATTCCAATGAGGGTGTTTTCTACAAGTAACCGGAAGATTTAAACGCTCATACGTCCCAATTTGATGTTAAAGTTCAGGATCAGGGCTGATGGAGGCACTTTTTAAATTAATTTAAATGACAATTGATCCTTTGTTTACATCACAGGTGTTGTAAAGTCAGAGCACCATTTGTGGTACGATGCTAGAGAAGCAAATTTTTAATAGTTTTCTCAATAAATGCAATATTATCAACAAATAATTAATCAATTCAGAACATAAATCCAACACAGTGTGCCGACAAACACGTTTTTGGCCGCAAAGGTAGCCCTGTTGTACCAGAGGGATATAAAACCGCTGTCCAAGTCGATCCGGGCTTGTCTGGACCACATGAGCTCTGATCGGAGGTCACTAAGCGTCACAGAAGTCTTTGTCATGGTGCCCGTTGCTAGCTAAACCTAAACAATGCTCTCTGATTGCAGCTCATAGTCCCAGAAAAACTTCCTCATCGGCCAAAAAGCTCCACCGAGTTCAGCCACGTGTGCATGTTAGTGCATGTGAACCCTCCTACTGAAACTGTTGGCCCTGTCTGCACTTATAACCACAGGAACAATAACTTTACATATTATACAGGAAAAGCTAACGTGCAGTCAGAGTTGATTCCAGCTTTTCAGAAACACAAATTTTGGTCGGAGGTCATTAAGCGGCACAGAATTCTTTGTCATGGTGCCCGTTGCTAGCTAAACCCCCCATAATGCTCTCCGACTGCCGGCATGAACAACTCACAGTCTGAGTGACGCCTCCTCTGGTCTCTACAGTAGTAAACAGTAAGAGGCGCCACCTGGTGGAACAACCAGGCACTACAGCTGATCTACAACACTTGAAATCTGTGTTATTAGTATTATTATTAAGTTAAATGGTATCGTGGGGGGAAAAAACTTGAGTTAAAGCTGGCCAGAATGATTCTTTGATTAATAAGTGACTAAATATGACTGGCACTTTCATCCATAGACTGATGATTTCAAGCTAGTTAACTTTGTGTGCTGTTTGGTGTTTTTTATGTCTGATTCGATGGAGATACTCATCAACAAGTCAGAAAGTATTACCAGTCCATTAGCCTGCCTCACATTCAACAAACGTTTTCATTCATTCATTCATTCATGTGTGTAGATGTGGATAAACTTACAGTCGCATTGCTTCTCTTCAACACCTAGCTAGCTACAGAAGGGGAGCCGGCGTAAACAGCGTTGCTTTTTTCCTGGGTAATTTCACAACCTACCTTTCCCAGCTGAGCTCAACAAATAACAGGAAACACACAGTTTTATAATATTAATGCATTGGTTATATATAGCGCTTTTTTTAGGCCCTCAAAGACTCTTTACAGTGCGTTATTCATTCACTCCATACTCCATGGTGCCAAGGTCTCCCATCCAGGTACTGACCAGGCCCAACCCTGCTTAGCTTCCCAGATCCAATGGGATCGGGCGTCCACAAGACGGTATGGCCGTTTTATGTGCAACCAGGCTATCTGTCTTGCTAGCTAACTGTACGGAAGTTCTGTTTTCCTAGTTAGAGTAAGTAAAGAGTTAAGTAGAACTTTCTAGAAACAAATACGCTTTCATGTCAAAGTTAAAGTAGATTTCTTTTTGACTCCCTTCAGGATCATATTCACTAAACTATGTAAATTATATGGAGGCACATCTAACTGAAGAAGTTAGGGACAGCAGTTTAACCGATGTAAAGTCAGTCTGCAGTTCTGCCGTTGGGTCAGGTAACGGGCAGCAGTCTTCAGTTTGAATTTAACTTCATGAAGCTCTTTTGCACCATGAGAATAGGTTATAAAAACAGCCTTGATAGTATAACAGTCCGCATAACATCTGCTATTATTCCACAAAATATCCATAAAGAATCCTTATCATCGTCATTTTTTATGATCTCTTTATGATCTCTGGGTTTCCCCAACTGCCAAATTCCACTTTCACTTCTGCTTATGTGCAAACTGCCAAAAACGATAAAGGACGAATCCTGAACGCCCGTGCTGAAACAACCATTGAATTAGTCGCTCAGTAGGAAATCATTTAAGCTTTTTTTTTTTACGCAAAATTGCCGAAATACACCCGTTCCTGTTCTCTAAAACGTATTTTTGTTGCACATCTTTGAGATTTATACTTTTGGTAGGACAAAAAAAGTTATTTCAACATGTCAACATGGACTCCGAGACATTAAAAAAAGGCGTTTTTCACTATTTAAAATGACATTTTCTAGACCAAACTAATAATACATATTAAAAATGTAGCCCTGAACTATATCTTAAACAGTTTCCTCCAACCTCTTTGACAGCTACTGGCAAAACTAAAGCAATCAGAGTACAACGACAGACTGTCTGCCTCCGTTGTTCCACTTGAAAATGACTGAAAATGAAACTGAAGCGGGTAAAATTAGTCGATAAAATCTACGTGCGTGTAAATAAAGGTTATTATCGTCGCTGCGGCTCCGTCCTCTGAGCTCTGAGGGGGTTTCTCAGCTTCTCAGGTGTTGTGGCGACACTCCCTCAAGTGTGGATAGTCGGTAGTTTGACACCTGATACCTGACAACAAGGGGCCAGAGTGTGTGTGTGTGTGTGTGTGTGTGTGTGTGTGTGTGTGTGTGTGTGTGTGTGTGTCACGCAGGCTGATTGCTAAAAGGAAAACAGTAATCAGTTGCACATGACCTGGAAACTTTAACTTGGACAACGCTGCCACCTGCTGGAGGCAACAAACACACATCACTGCCAGTATTATTATAGTTAGTTATAATAATAATAAGAAGAAGAAGAAGAAGAAGAAGAAGAAGAAGAAGAAGAAGAAGAAGAAGAAGAATGAAGGAGAGGATATCTAATCCATTCATGTCATTATTTGTGAATTTTTAATCAATAAAGGTTTCATCATTTCACTTTTATCATGTTTACGTTTAGTGTGCATTCCTGTATTTACGGTTATATTTACACTTTACATCTTTTTACTACGGATGAAATGCCAGACTGACAGAGAGGATGGAGTTGTACGGAAACATCTGAGCTTCTATTGGTGTTTTTCTGTCCAAATAAACTGAGCCAAGCTGACTCTCTATGGCAGTGGTTCTCAGCTGGTCCAGCCTCAGGACCCACTATGTCTCTATTAATAACAGTCGCGACCCAAAATGTTGAAGTTTGCTGTTCCTGTTAACACATTAAGGTTTATTTAACTGTCATCTCAACGCGTTTTGATACAACTTGGGAAAATTTTGGCTTTTTATTTTGCTCATTTTGGTATATTTGGATGTTTTTGCCAAGTTTTTGGGCATATTTTGACAGATTTTGGAGCACATTTTGGTTTATTTTTGGGACGTTTTAGCATAAATTTCTCCTATAAGCTGGCAGAGTCAAATCTAGAGGTAAATATTGGGCAACTACTGGTGTAATCACCACTAAATATCCTGCTACTGAAAGCAAACTGTGTCATGAGAAACACGTCCTTTAAAATAAAAGACTTTATACCACTACTTTTTTTGCTTCTGCGACCCTCTAAAAATGGCTTCGCGACCCACTTTTGGGGTCCCGACCCACCAGTTGAGAACCACTGCTCTATGGTCTTCAAAGGTTAAAAATATAAATATTGTCCCAACATGAATTAAATAATTAAATAATCCATCCATCCATCATCTATACATCGCTTAATCATCTGTAGGACTAAGTGGATAGACTGGATCCCTGGACAGGTCTCCAGTCTATCACAGGGCTACACATAGAGACAGACAACCAAGCACACTCTCATTCACACCTACAGACAATTTAGAATCATCAGTTAACCTCAGCATGTTATTGGACGTTGGAGGAAGCTAGAAAACCACAGGGAGAACATGCAAACTCCACACAGGAAGACCCCAGGCGTCCTAACGGGGACGCAAACCAGGGATCTTCTAGCTGTGAGGCGACGCTGCTAACCACCGAGCCGCCCAAAATTAAACAATTCTGAACTTTAATTTGTGAAATGTCTTCATTTTCCATAAGCAACAATTAATTCTGAGCTCCACGGCACAGCCAGAGGTTGTGATTAACCAGCTGCAACCGACAGTGAAGTGACATAAAATGAAGCTTGAAATTTCACATCCGATTTGGGGGAATTTGTTTAAAATACACATAAGTTTTCTCATTTGATGGATGAGTTTGAGGAGTTACAAAGTAAAATAATAAAGTTTTTTAACTGTAATTTTATGAATAATTCGCTGTCATTTTATTTTATAGATTTTCGCTGTGATTAAAATCACAAAATAAAAGCATTTATTAAATGTTAACCTTTAAAAAAAAAAAACACTGTAGTTGTAGAAATAGTAATTTGTTCTTTTACAATGCTTGATCATAAACTTACACTATATTTGCTGAACTTAAATCAGAAAACAACTATTTTTTTTACAGCTATTTGCTGTTATTTGACAGGAAATTAGATGCAGTGGTCCCTCATTTATGGCGGGGGTTTGGTTCCAGAACTCCCCACGATAGGCGAATATCTGTGAAGTATCGACCTTCTATTTATTTTATTATTTCTTTATATATACCTTAAGGCTTTATAAACCCTCTCCATGCTTGCCAGAAGCCTCAGAAGGCGCAGAACGTTTGGGTGACATCGTAGGACTTAAAATAAATCCAACACAGCGACCAGACGTCCATGTGGAACGGACGAGGCCAGATGCTGAACGCTGCTGTACACGGGAGACGGAGGAGGCTGATGCTACGGTCACTGAGCCAATCAGAGCTCAGGATACAGAACGCAGCGCTCTGACTGGTCGCCTCCCGTCCATCAGCCAATAGCGCGCCGTGTAGCATCTCACGTGGGCAAACTAGCTCAAGATGAAGCAGCTGTAGCTGAGTTTTCCATACATGAGATTCTTTGTCTGCTCATCTGCTGAACACTACGTATTTTATTTACATTTAATATTCTTAATTCGTGATACAAAATTAGATTTATCCAATTTAAAAATCCGCGATACATTGAGACCATGATACGACGAGGGACGACTCTAAATCAGGGACTGAAAATCTTTTTTTTTAATGTTATGTTACAGATTTTGCTCCCATTTCTCAGATAATAACTTGTAAAATCACAAAAGTAAGATCTGTATTTTAATGGAAGCTAATTTGTTCTTCTACAATGTAAAATTTTACTGTTTTACTGTTTTTTTTAAAAATATATTTGTAGTTATTTTCACTGTTTATAGTTTTTGAACACTTCCATATTCCACTACTTTTCATCACTTTTTTTCTGGCATCCTTGCTGCAAGATTTTGCTTTACAGTTGTGTTTTTTACATATTCTATTATGTTGTTTTCTACAGTACAGCGAAATTTGTAGCTACAAAGTGGAGCAGACTCCTAAAAGACTGACTACATGATAGATGATCAGTGAACCAGGATGATTCGACCAATTTCCAGGCAACTCAAGGAGAAAAAGAGGAACCCTGGCAGCAATCAGGAGCCTGCAAACTCAGCAAAAGCATTTCCTCAAGAGACATGCGTGATAACAGACCATAAAACAGAGCCATGAAGCGACTCTTTCATCCCGACACGAAACCTTAAATCTGCTCCCAGCCTCCGAAGCCTCAACATCCTCCCAAAGCTGGAGAAAACTTCCAAACTCTCCGCCGTCATGTGACTCTGATCTTCCTCCTCTCGGCATCTAATTCCAGGAAACGTCTTCTTCCTGCGGCTTCAAAGGCATCCGTCATCTCTCCCATTTCCTGCCTCGTTACCGCGGCTCTGCTCCATCCCAGCAGCCAAGGCAGGTATTGATAATGCATTAGTGGGCTGCAGACATGGTGGCAGACACTTGAATGATTTAATTAGCAGCCAGATTGGATTAGTCTGACTGAAGGGGAGAAAAAAAACTAGACAAGACTCCCTCATGGCCTCTGGAGAGCCTTTAAAACAGAATTGGGGGACGTTTAAGATGCTCAAACACATGAGGTGGTGAACACTGACACTATCAGGGCTCTATATAGTTCTGGTATCGTGAACATGGATGCAGCATAAACTGTGAGGCATGTTTTCTTTTCAAAAATGGCCAAAATTACCCCATTTATCAGAGCCAAAAACTGTTGAAGCAGAAAAATTTGTCGCATTTTTAGCTTCCCAAAGGTCCACCAACATATCACGTGTTATATACGCTTCTATGTCCGGAAAACTAACTAAAAAGCAATAAAATACAAGCTTAAAATGGTGATATTTCATCAAAATTGCGGCCTTTTTCACCAGATCCTGCAAAACACAAAAACTTCTGTGCTCCTCAGCAGGAAAACTTAACATTTGATCGATCAAAATAAATGTAGCATGGCTCAGAAACAGTAAACAGAGCAGCAAGTTGTTGGAAGATACATTCAGCATGGTGAAACATCTTTCTACAGCTGTTCAGAGCCAACTGAGGGTTTG